>JAOUQU010000007.1:2990000-3003300 GCA_028566735.1 Ammoglanis amapaensis
ACACACACACACACACACACACACACACACACACACACACACACACACACACACACACACACACACACACACTATATGACAGAATTTGTGTGACATATTCATCCTACATATTTGTAGTGTATATTAGTTGAGATAACATTTTCTTTAAAATGTTCCTTTTTGTGATTCTGCTGCCAACTTGCACAGCTAAAATCTGATCAACACATCGCTCCAACCCTCGTGTTTCTTATATTTAGCCACTTATCACCTGCACATGTTGGGTTTTTATAAAATCGGTATTGCATTAATTACAGACCAGTCCAGGGCTTATTACAGTGACAGTGAATTGTACTTTTTGTACATCTATCCCTTAAACATAAACAATTGTGATTGTGTGCACAAAATTCAATATTTTGAGTTTCATGAAAAAACTTTGCAGTGGTGTAGTAGGTAGCATGTGAGACCTCACCACTTCTCCTTTACATTTGATATTTTATTTATTATTATTTATCAAATATAATGCTAAAGAACCATCTGCAAGCCCTGTATCATGAACCTTGATACAGTTTACTGATTGTTTACTTTTTCAACATTTTGAACTAAATCTTTATGCTGCAGATCATAAATACACTGCACGGCAAAGGATCCTCAAAAGTAATTTAATCAGTACATAAAAAGCCAATGAGAATTCTGGGAAATGTCGAGAGCTTTATGCTGCAAATGTATATACCACGGGTCATGTACGCAAACTGTAAACAAAATTATTTTAATTATATTTAATTATATATTAAACACGATGACTGGTTTATAAAATGCATACAAAAACGTAACATTAAAATTCGCAATATAATAATCACAACTCACTTATTAAACTGAACACAGATTATTGCTTAAGCGGCCACTAGAGGGCTGTAGTACAATCCGACAATAACATTTTCCATGGTTTAATTTGAACAGTAGCCACTACATTTTTTGTTTATAATTTAGCAAACTATTTAATATATGTGATTAAATGTAGGACACAACAGCGCCTACGACAAAGCAAATGCACTTATGTGAAATATAAAATTGTTTAGTGCTATATTTACGGGTATTTAATAAAATGTTATGCAGTATGTCTCTTTAGGGATCTTGCTTTTAAAGATTTGATGAAACAGGATCTCGATAATCAGGCTCAAAAGAAGATACCAACTGAAAAAAACGAGGTACAAAATTTACTATATTGTGACGTGTAAAAAAAATTGTAATTGTAAGCATCAACAATTTATTAGAAGTATTTACCTACATTTCTTCATGCAGCTTTTCAGAAATAGTGATATGGATGCTGCTGAGAAGTTGAAATCCTCCACAAATATACAGTCAGATGGTATTTTTTTTCTTATTATATATAAAACAACATCAAGGCCACAGTACAAATTTATACTGTAAAAAATATAAATGGATCATGTTGTGGACTGTGTTACAGAAACCAGAAGGGAGGCTGTTTATCCTCAGGAAGGCCTACAAAACGTACTCAGTTTTGAACATGCACAAACGGTAATTACTACTAACAACAATAAGAATGCAATCAATTTTTTAATATTCCAAATCAGAAGAAGATGTAAAATTCGAACAAAAAAACCCCAATGACTTTTATTTATTTGAAGGTTGTTTGAACCAAAGATATTTAAATAAATTTTCAATTTCAAGACATTTTGTCTGATCAACTTCTTTCCCTTTGTTAAAATAAACTGTAAACCATTCCCCCTCTTACATCAAGTTTATTGCCACTGAGGATATTGAGTCCTTGTGGGGTGGTCTGGGTACTTTTTGTGTTGTTTGTATGTTCTCCACGTGTCTGCCTTGGTTTTCTCCAGCCTCACAAAGTCGTGACTGTTCATCGTGTTCACTGGAGATGCTGAATTGATCTATAAATTGTTCTGCTAGATTGTAGTAGTAGTATCGCTTTCCTCATATTGTATTGTCTTCTGCAAATAAAAAAAATGCCTTTTATACATTTTCTAATGTTGGGTTTTTCTTGCATGCATGTTTTAAAATAACTTATTTTAACCCACTTTCTCTCTCAGACCAAAGAAGAAAGGGACTCTCCAGTATTAAATAAAAAAGAGAAATCTGACATCATTGACCCTAACCAGCAGAAAAAACTAATCACTGAGCAGGTAAAAACTTCAAGAAAGTAGTCTAGCACATTTTGTAATAATTTGTATTGTTTTAGATCATTGTACATTATACAGCTCTGTGTGAAAACCCAACACTGGCAACTGATATGATACTACAGTCCAGGTCATGTTGTCGCTCAGATCTTCTTTATCACATTGCGAAACAAAAGTGGATGGAAATGACATGATATGTCTTGTGAGATAAAGGGATTCATTTAGAAGAATTTTCAGCCAAAATGTATGTTTGATATTTTCACTAGCTGAAGATATTGTTTAAAGAGAAGGAGCAAATGGGTGATAAGATGGTTCCAGTAAAACAGAGAAAGGCTGCCACAATCATGGACCAGAGCTCAAAATCTCTTGAAATTAACCAGGCATGTAGATATCACATTATAGAAGTTAATTGTTGACAATCTTTGTCATAATCATTGCTGGAAGGCAACTGTGCAAATCACCATTATTATTTCATTCTATGACAACAGCAGGACTGTAACCATAATTCACATGCCAGCAAGGAGAAAGGACAGCATGCAGACTCACAAGAGCTCTTACATATGAAAAGGACAATACCATGATAAATTCTGATGTTCACATATTTTTTTGTACTTCAGATATTCAGAACTATCACATACAGTATTGTGAAAAAGTTAAATCACAATAAGGAGTCTGCTGAAGTTTTACAGTAATGCTGCCCATAACTGTTAATAATCAGAAATAGATTGAGTAATAACTTGACCATGAACTGTTTAGACTGTGAACTGCATTTCCCAGCAATTAATGCAGTATTTACAACTCCATCTTTTACAGTATTTCTTTTACATTTACAGTATTTCTCCATCTTTAAATCTGATTGGTTTAAACTTTAAAACGTTTTAATTCTGCTGGAGTAAAGAATTTATTTGACTGTGGCAACACAGTTCGATTGGATAAAACATATAATATAAATGCACATTACCAGAAGTGCAGCCAAGAGAAAAACAAAACAAGAACTGATTATTTTGTATTACATTAAAGATAATTAATAAAAAAAATCAATTTAACAATATGAAAACAATTATATAAGCACAAAGTCATGATTCAGACAGTGTTTAGACTAGCAGTAAATGCTTTTTAGGCCATGGTCCACCACTGCATTTTAATAATGTTGTATAAGCAAATGAGTATGCTGATTTATTTAAAACAAAACTTTACCAAAGTCAACTGTGAGTATGATCACAATATATTTGAGAAACTTCTCATAATCTTTAGATATGTTCAACTTTCCTTTTATACTTAGCTTTATAAAAACATAGACATGCTAAACACTATTTATTTACTAGCTTTGTGTAACGTTCTCATCAGCTGGCTACAGTATGAATTTCAGGACTACCTTTTCCTTAAAAACTACCCATTTTCATTTAGGAAGTTATTTTATTCAAATTGTCATACAAATATAACCAAACCTGATTTTTAATAATCAAAGGTTACTCAGAAGGCCAGCAATTTTCTTTTTTGGTCCTGTACAAAACTTTTTGATGTTTTATGTGTGAATGCTTTACTCGACTTTGTTTGGTAACTCTTGACTCAGTTTGTAACAATAAAATTATTTAAAACAAGTCAATTTTAACTAATTAATGTTTTGTGCCCGACAATCACAATAATTCATTTAATCATTGTAGTAGTTGGTGTTATTAAAGCCAGTACTAAACATTTTTAGGTTTGAGCATCAATGACCTTTTCAGTCAAGATTTATAACAATTATGAAAAATATACAATAAAAGAAAACTAAAAAGGTTCAGATACATTTCATAGCATTAAATTAATGGCTTCGTACTCTATGCTCTACAAATGTCGGAGGTCAGATGATTAGAGTTGATAGAGACTGATGATAGAGAGTTGATAGAGACTGAAGTAAGGTGATGAGTAAATATGTCCCATTAAAAAATACCAATACCAAAAGACTAAGGTTGCATGAACTTTAATTTCACTTTGTCAGATTTTATGTGTAAATAAAGTGAATAATAGAGCACAGTAGAAACACAGTTGTGGTACTCTTTGGTGGTCAGCTGTGTAATTGTCAGCACAATAAAAAGCAAAAATTGATAAAGAATGTGCACATCAATATCTCTCCTCATAGCACTATAAGAATAATATCTCTGAGGTAATTACTACTAACCTGAGAACATCTTTAAAGTTATTCATAAAACGTATTCATGTTCAGTGGTTCATAAGCCGATTCTGATAAATATACTGTAGAAAAGTCATTTTGAGGTAGCTAATTATGTTATCTACTGAGGTATATTTGACTTGAGACATGAAGTGTCAAACTGAGTGAACTATTCCAAAATGCAGAGCTCAACCAAGTCCTGAGAATCTTGCTTTCCGATATGAGGTCTGAAAACAGTTCTGCTTGATCTTTGTAGTCCGAGGTCAACAAAACTGGTATGTAGTGAGAAAATTATTTTATCTGTGATCAAATACCCTGATCCTTCTTGAATTAGTAAGCTCTTCCGGAGACTTTCTAAATTCTGTCACTGAGCAAAGGAATAAGGGCTCACACCTGAGCCTGATCGTCCAACACTGTCTAAATGATTATTGTCACTCTGTAGTCTGTAAAAGTAAAACAAAATGCTTACAACATTGTAAATATTAGTTACGTTATTCAAAGCTCTTTTTAGATCAATACCCAAAACTCTTTCAAAATCAACTTTATATTTTGGATATCTTAAAAACTAAAAAAAATAACAAACAGATCAACAATTAAATCATGTAAATACACTAAATATAAAATGGAAAAAACTGATGACCACAAAAAACCTGATAGAATGGTCCAATTTAAATAAAGCCAAATTGACAGAAAGAGGAACTCCTTTCTTTTCAGAATGGAAAGAACCTGAGAACGTTCTGCTATTGGTTTGCAAATGTTTGGTTAAACCTTACAAAAGAATAATATTGATTGCAAAGTGTCCGCTGATCAAACACCCACTGCAGGATTTAGGCAGAATACTTTGTGCCCTGATTGTGGAAGCAGGTGGATGATTCTTTGGATGTATGTGCATAGAGGAAGGCATACGGTATTATTATTACACACACACTCGCACACACACACGCACACACATGCACACAGAGCACAGAAATGTGCTCACAGCATTTTTTTATATATATCTGAGGTAATTGTTGTATTCTGATCATTTCCATGATCATCCAAGTCCTGAGACTTTGCAGCAGAAAAGTGGTAAAGGTAGAGGCTGTCTGCCCAAGGTTAGAACTAAAACTGTTTAGTTGAGGTTCTTTTTCAGCAGATTGAGCCTGATGGATTTAAAAAGGAGGTAGACTTGGCTTTGATATAGCGCTGGATCGCTGGATGGTTGACCTAGAGTAGACAGACCATTTAGCGTCCGGAGCTATGGAGAGCCACTGGCAGCAGGTTCCCCCGAGCCAGAGCTTTTTGAGGAAGAGGGAATGCAGGGGTTGATGATGGCGCTCTGGCCTACGGATGTTACTTGGCCAGACATGGGCAAAGCTCCAGGTGACTTCTGAGCATACAAGGATCCTGCACAAAATAAGGTAAGTGCACAAAACATAATAAACAAATTTATGCGGACTGGCATTAGGTAACTAAAATAAGGTTATCTTAAAAGTCAATCCAACACACTTTGCGATGTGAATAATTTTACTGCGGCTCTGACGTAATTGTTTGGGGACTTGAAGTGCCACTTAAGCAGTTTAAGATGGTTTCTGAATTAACTTGATTAAAGATGTTGTTTTACTGTTTTTGGTATATGTATTTTGGTCTTTTTTTTTCTCCAATCCATGCATAGTGCGGGTTCCTCGTCTAGTAATAGGTGTTTGGGTTTTAATAACCATTTCTTTGAGCTTTTATTGTAATCTTTTACACTCAAGGTCATATTGATGCCAACTAACACTACTGTACTACTAGTGTGTCTATTACCATTGTCTAATAGATTATTACATATAACTTTTTATGAAATAAAATTTATTTTCTCTTTTTCAATACTGGCGTCCAGAAATGGCCATGAGATCTTGATCTTCCTTTAAAGTATTTTTTTCTTTTGAATGGAGTTAACATTCCTGCACTAAAATGCACACAGTTTACATTTAAAACACTTATTTTAAACAAAAATCTACATGATGGCTTGGTCAACTGTACCATGTTGTTGTTGTACCCCTGGGTATGTAATGTTTGGGCAAGTGTTAAAGCCGTTTCCGAGCCCAGTACTCTTGGGTACCATTCAATGAGCTGTATGAAAGATGTTTGTGATCTGGTTTATATTAAAATATGAGCTGTGAGTAAATGGAATCAGCAGAGTTATTATTTTTTGATAATTTGTTGTTAGAAAAAAATGAGTTTTTATTATATAATTTTTAATTCTATAAAGAATACAATTCTTTTTATTTCTGAGAAAGTTGCAAACTATCCCAAAATTAGTAGATTCATGTTTTGTAAAAAAAAATAAACAAACAAACAAACAAAAAAACAAATAAAGCGGCAGCATCCTCTGCTGTTTAAAGTGAATACTGATTTCTCCATTCAAAAGAATCATCCAAGTGTACTGATTGCTTTGTGGAATTGTTGCAGCCTTATATTATTATTATTAAACAGACAATTTGTTTATAAAAGTAACAAATGTTTGACATTATACAGTATAAGCTTATTTATTAGACAAAGAGCCAAATTTCCTGTTAAGATAGAAGTGCCTCATACCTGAGTAAATAATGCCATTAACCTCTATTGAAACAGTGATACTGGCAGATCCATTCGATGAGATACTGAGTGACAAATCCTGCTTTTCCTCTAAAGAAAATAAAATAAACCCCAATATAATCCATGTTCACATCATTTCTCAAAGCTTCACTGAACACATAGGACAAGTTTCAAAAGAATAAGATTACCACGGGTTTTGTTGTTGTTGTTGTTGTTGAGACTCAGGTTGGCAGGGTTCACTTGTGAAGCCATGGCCAGAAGGTTTTGCTGAAGAGCTTGCTGTAATAGCCTCTGCTGCTCCTCTGCTAGACGTGCCATCTTTCTCTCAGGTCCCTCAGCAGCAGCAACTCCTGCAGCCAACGATGGAGCACCCATACCAGTCTCAAGCCGCTCTCGCAGCTGCTCCAAGGTGGCGGCCCGTGCCAACTGCTGCTGGTGTCCCAAAGCCAGAGCCAGGGGCAGTCTACCAGGTAACATGGAAACTGGACCCTCTTCAGGAACTAAAAAAAATCATTGAGATGGACTATTAAACAATCATGTATTAAGGCTTAGTTAGAATAAGGTTGTTGTTACACAAAAGTAATTAATTCACAGGGTCAAGTCAAACAGGGTCATGGATAATTATTGATCAATTCACTTCCCTTGCATGTGTTTGAAATTCCTCTATGTGTTTCTTCAGTTTTCTTTCACAGTCCAAACACACAAAAAATCTAAACAATAAATAGCCACTGTGCAACATACATCATTATAGTAATGCCTATAGCACACTACATAATGCAAAAATCTAGATTATAAAGATTGTTACATATGTTTGACCAACAAGAGAACCACATTAAAAATGCATATAAATGAGCCGACCATGTTAAACCTTTCTGTGTATATGTTGTTGTTTTCATTTAATGCCATTTTAGCAGCTCAGGCTACATCCAGCTACACGATACAAACATTTACATATACACATACATATATTTTGAATATTTATTTTTGTTATTTCTGTACTTTTGCGGTCTTATTGACTTTAGTAAAAATATTCATTCAGGTGCCATTTAGTTCATTTTTTGATATATGTAGTTTATTATTGTCGTATTGAGCCATATCAGATGTTTGTAGTTGGAAGATGTAATTTTAGTAGTTTTCCTGGTGATATTTGGTTAAAGATTTGTGGTAATGTTCTACAGTTAAAACTTCTTAGCCTGCATTTCTCAAGTGCTTGACATTTTAGAAGTATATCTTTAATTGTTAGTGTGTTTGCACATTTGGAACATTTTGGGACTACATCTCTTGTGAGAACGAACAGGTTTGTCAGTTTCGAATGACCTACACGGCATCTTGTGGTTATTGCTTGATTTTGTTGGGATCAAATGGTCAAAAGCCTTCTGTGAACTGATGGGTTAGTTTCCTTTTGTGTATAAAATAGACTTTATGACAAACAGAAGTAGCTCAAACTAAGCTTCTAGTACAAACTGTTTTGGTTCATACTGAAGACGCTTTTAACTTTAAACATAATTAAAAAATTCCAACACTGCTGTACCTAATAAACTAAATACAACAATAATACTATGCGATTTCCATTTCATTGCCATTGCAGTACCGAGAATGGTTTACCATCTAACATCATCTGGTCAGTGGGGGGTTACGGGGGATGGACCTTTGATTGATAAATAGGGGTGACAAAGTGTACAGAGCTACAAACTGGGCAGTCTATAACAGCATACCCACAATGTCCATCTGTATTTCACGTGCAGCCCATAAAACCGAACAGGCACACCAAACAAAGAGGTGAAGTCAATTTAAGCATGTGTATTATATTTAGACTTTTAAAAACCTGACTTTTTTAAAAATTGTTTTATGTTAAATCACTGGTTTTACTATATTGCCTCTGGTAGATATGGTGATTTGTAAAGAGTCAGTCAGATTCAATCTAAACATGATGTAGTGCTCAGCCCGGAATTGACTTCCATATTGATATCTAGTATCACAATAATGCCCACCCACTGAAATCACAAATAGAATTACTTGTCCCTAAACAAATTACTTCCAGCTCTTATCTATTTTCATTTTAAAATTCCACCTGGACCAGAGAATAAAAAGTACATATACAGCTCACTGGATTATTAGATTGTGTTTAGAGACTACACTAAATACTGGCTAGCTCATTCATATACAGGGGTAGAGTGGACTCTAAGGTGATGACCACATGGCTGTGTGCGGTAGGGCCTCAGGAAACGCAGCCTTTTAATGGCTTTCACACCCTGGCCCTTCCTAATTGTTTCCTTTCCCAGCATTTCCTAAACATATTTCCTGCCAGCATCAGCCTGACTGAACTCAAACCGTTTTAAAATAATTTTGATTTCTTATACCTTTCACCAGAAAAACGTTAAACTAACTTACATCTGAGCTTACATCAAAGGTATTGTCTGCACCCACATCATTATCTACGTAACCAAGTTGTTTCCTATTTCCTGTTCCCTGTTGCATGCTGCAATGTGGCTGCAAGATGGTTGCACAAGATCACAAAAAGGTTTGAATTCATTAGTATCACCTTACTGCAAAGAGTAATTATTTTAACAAAGTTTTTAGTCTATACCAAATAATTCACAGTGCATAAAAATGTTTGGAAAACTAGAAACTATATTTACTAATTTTAACTACGACTAATTTAGTCCTTCTCAAATAGATTAATACTGAAAAAAAGAAAAGAAATCAAAACACAGGAATTATAGTTGACTGCACTTTGTAACTAATGCTCTTCGCTATGACGAGGCAAAAAAGTACAATATAGAGCGATTACTTATTGTTCATACACTGACAAAGAGTGCTACTGCCACCTACTGTAGTGGATGTGCAATTTCACTTTATTCTAGTACGACAAAAGAGCATGCTCCTTGGGGTCAGACGTGCCAGCACCCCTAAATGTTCCCTGGGCACCATTGCATAGACTGCCCTTTGTGCCAGGAATGTGTGCTTACTACTGCTCCCATTGAAGAACATTCTAAATTCTATAATCTTATTAAATTTAATTCATTCTTTTTTAGTTATGAAATAATAAGATTTCGAATACTTACTCTGAAGGTTTAAGCAGAAATTCCCTTGAACATTCTTTGTAATCTCCATTAAATTACATTAACATTCAGCAAAGCTGTAATTTTACCTGCTGCTTTCTTCATCGATGGAGTAGAAGTGCTCTGCAGGCCATTATGTCCAGAAGTAGGAAGATGCATTTTGGGAGGAGAGAGAAGGTGCGGGGCACCTCCACTAGGGGAGGGAGAGAAGCGATACAGGCTGTTACTGTACCCGGGTCGACGACCCTCTCTGCGATTACTGTCGATGGCAGCTTGCAGTTCTCCAGGTGAGCTAAGCCCCTTCTTCTCACATTCATATGGATAAAGATATTTCATATACCTAAAGACGAGAAACAAAAATCAAGCAAGATGAGAGTAACAGAAAGGAATACACAAGATATGACACCCAAGAATGTGAAGTTACAAATGAACAGTAAATTTTCTTACTGTGTGCGAAGGGTAAAAGCAGCACTGGTAATGGAGGTGGGCAGATTTAGACCTTTGGTGATCTCTCTCCAAATTTTTTTATTTATCACCTCCACAAGACCACCCTTCTCTGTTACAAGCTTAAAAAGCTTATAGAGGTCCAAAACTTGCTTAGCCATGATGGGAATTCGGTTTACTGGTGTTCCTAAAACAAACAAAAAAAGTGTATGGGTTGATTTTACAAAAAGACCACACAACCTTTTTTAAACCCAAATATGTATTATATTTCAGATATTTATGTATTTAAATAAGATCTTTCATGTTAGTTCAAGATATAACTATACTTTCCTAAACAAAAAGGCCCAAAATAAATTATTAATTAACTATATGTGAGCACTATTATTGCCTACTTTTTAATTGAACATTTAATATTAGTGTGCAGTGGTTAGGTTCCACAATGGAAGTTCGCGATTATTGGATCGGGATGTCCAGATCAGATGGCCACCTAATTTTAGGCGGTCTATGTACTCACAAGCAATAAAAAAAAAAATCAGACAAACACTATAACAGCTGTGCTATTTTACCATGTGTATGCCTGCTTTAACAACTGCAGACTTCCTTTCCAATGGGCAAGTAATAAAATGTGGCCTAGAGTTTGCTCTTAAAATAAATCTTATTTAGACAGCAGACGCTTTCATGAAATTAAATCATGATATTTAACCTTACTCTTTCATCCCAAATGAATTGGCGTTCTGTTTCTGTAAGACTTTAACAGGAGTGCATGCTTTCCGTTGCCTCTCTCAGGAGTGTATGCCAATATTCATGACGTGTTCATTTGGCCAAAGAGCACAACATGATTTAGAACTGCAGGTTTCCATGACAGGGTCCAGCACTCCCCGGGGACAGCAAAAGCAGAGGCTCGCTTTGAAAATAGGTTATTTAATGCTGGGGATGACATTACCCGTTCATCAAATGATCAGTGAATGGGTTAAAGCTTAGGGTTAACCCCAGGTCACCATCCTAGAGATTAAGATTCAGATCAGAAGTATGGGACTTAAGCAGTGCTATCAAGGGAGAAACAGTGTGACATGTCCAAGGATTGTAAAACTGATTTAGCTCAAGATAAATTCCATGTCTTGATCATTAAGAAGCCTTGATAGTAACTCAAGAGAGACTTTTCTATAGCCTTAAGCTACTCTAGAAATCGCTGCTCGTGATGACTTAAATCAGCTGAAAAGGGTAGAAGGCATTAGGATAAAATAGGAAAGGTTAATGACATAAAAGAGTGAGCACTGACATTAGACAGAGCAGAGCTATAATGCAGTCAGGACCTGACCTCGCTGAGCCCTTAATGATTTAGTTCACCCTAACAAGCCTGAGACAAAGTGTGGAGAAAGAAAAGGAATATAGAACTATTTTAATCAGCTTGTCAGCTTATTTTTTTAACTGTATGTGAATCAGTCATGATAAGTTCTAACTAGACTTATTAATTCAATACAAGATGTATTAATTATGTATAATTTTCCCGTCTCACAACAAACCAATTTAAATTCCATTACAAACACAAACAGAGACAGGTCATATACAACACATGCATCTCTAAGACTTCTGCAATAGTCAAGCACTTTTCACCTTGCTTCTGCAGCAGAGGAGTTTACAAAAGAACCAGTATTGCATATGGAGAGTCACACACTTTTGTTTGATGTCTGCGTATAAGTGCAGTCTGCTTACAAGTGGCGGTCTTTGCAGAAGCAATGCAAAATCCTGTCTGGCCATTCACATAATGGCCAAGTACCATAAGACTTAGGCAAGTCGTGTCTGTATAGGCATCTGGCCAGTAGACCAGTTACACGAAACCTAAAAGCGTTGGAGTAGTGATTGTATATTTAAAACTGACACAACCAGTAAACGTGGACTGTAAAACAGGTTGTGGAAACACAAGATAAATGACAGCTGAAGAAGTTTTCACAATTTTTGTAATTAATTACGAGTATCTGAACGTTAGCCATGTCACGATTTTTCACAGAGAATAATAAAAGCTTATCTTTTTTTTCTAAAGGCATGCTTTTAAATTTGTATTTTTTCATGCTGGTTTAGTTCACATACTTCCTTTTTCATTTGCGCTTGCTTGGATAGTACATGCTAGTTAAAAAAAAATGGGTCATTGAATCTGACCTTTGGCCTACATATAGAGGAAACAGCAGGCAACTTTAAGAGGCCTTCAGACACTAATAAAGAAATAAGGGGCTCACTGATGTTCGATCGCTAAAGAAAATAGTGTGAGCTTACACAATGATTGGCTTTCTTACTGTAGCGCCTGAGGTAAAGGAAAAAGGGGCACAGGAAATGCATGGTCTCACAGCAGGTCAGGCATCCTACAAGATACAGTCACTAAAAGGATTACACAAAAGCCAAACAGCTAAAGACAAGTTAGAACAGGAGGACTAACATAAGTGGACAGGGTTACAAATGAGGCAGTTAAGGCTCTGTGAGTAAAACCGTAATGATCTATTTTCTCAATTACAAAACTGTATGTGTAGAATGATATCTCTCACTATAAAGGCATATGCAAAAAAATTTTTTAATTTGTACACATTAATCAATGTAAAAATCTTAAAAACAAAATAATAATAAAAAAAATCAACTGGGACTATCAAAAAAGATTTTCCACCCCTGCCCGATTCAACATCTTTGACAGCCAATACAGGCACCACTTTAAAATGGACATCCAGACCAAGCCAACTTTGCAAATGCAAGCTTATACAGTGTTTAATCGAAGCCTCATCTTTATACGACTGTGAATCAAAGAAGATCAGAACACAATCACTACAGAATCCAACTGAAACCTTACAATTGATATCAGATATTTTATTCCTATTAATGTACTTTATAATTTTTTTAGTGGTGGGACTCGATTAAAAATTTTAATCGAGTTAATTACAGGGTCTGTAATTAATTAATCGCAATTA
>JAOUQU010000007.1:3003400-3029148 GCA_028566735.1 Ammoglanis amapaensis
TCGACCAATGGAATTTGGCCGACTAGTAATTTTTTCGGTCGACCAACGAATAATCGATTATTTGCGGACAGCCCTACCAAAATGTGAAACATTTAGATTTATTTTATTGCAAAAACATCTGAAACCTATTGCAGATTTCTCCCACCTTTGTCTTTACTATCCGTTATTATAAATCAACAGATGTTTTTTTTAAACTGAAGGCTCATATTTGAGTACCATGGTTCTGAAACATTGCTATTAAAAAGCCCATCACATCTATGCGTCCAGCAGCTACTGATCATTTTAGCTGCTATATACCAGTTACTGAAAAACCACATTTATCTTCACAATAGCCAAACATTAAAAAAAAACAAATGTCACTTCTGTTCATGTAAGCAACAAATGTCAATTCCAGGCATTCACATCATAACACATGAGATGTTTGGTGCTAAAAGTTTGTTTTATGGATTGAAATCTCTATAAATTCACCATAATGCCCTCAGCAAATCCAATACACAACTACTTAATCATTGACTATAACCGTCACCTGAACTATATTATATTTAAATAAAGTACAAAGTCTGGCAATAACTGAAGTTCGGTTGTGTTTTTAAACGGTTACACTTGTTTAGCTGTGAAATAAGAGACCAAATGATTTAAACGCGTTTTACTAAACCACACATCGATCAAAGTAGTTACATCAAATACAATGTTGTATTTTTTGTATGTGAGGTATTTCCTTTCTAACCAAGACATAAACAATGTTTTATTTGCACTAACAATGTGTTCTTCACGTGTTGCTCGCAGTTTGTGTAGCCGTAGCGCAACAGCTACGTTAGCAAGTATTAGTAGTTAATGCTAGCTGCGTTAAAGCGACACATAATTTAGACATAAATAAACTATTAGTAAGGCAAGCACACTCATGAATCGTGTCGTAGTTTAATCTATGTGTATTTAAATAGGAGTTAATTTGGAATGTATAACGAGCGTGAAATTAGCACAAAGACAATCAAAACAAGGACATGGCGCTACAGAGATAGCTTTTAAAGTGAGCTAGCTAGCACACTAACCGGGTCATTACAAGGACACGATCGAAACTGAATGCAGCTATTATATTTACATGTAAACAAGAATTGCCAAACAGCACTTTGTTTCTTTAAAAACAAGAGAATGGTCGATATAAATCATTATAAAAGAGTGTACGCGCTTGACATTGAAAGGCTAACCTTTAGCACACATCCTAGCACTCGGGCGCTCTAAATAAAGTGTGGATTGCAGGGTGGCTACTCATGTTTGTTGTAAAAAAAAAAAAGACTGTCAGTAATTACCTGTGTACTGTGAACGTGATCGTGCTATGCTCCGGGCACCGGACAGGGAAAGACGGAGAGCAGATCTAAACATAATGCTGGACAGCGGGTGGCCTCTAGTGCAGAGGGAACTATCTACGGTAGTGCTACGGGAAGGCCGAGCCGGATAGCAGACCTGCTACACTCGCGAACGAGCTACTGCGCATGCGCTACTGCGAAGACGAACGTGCCTGGGCTCACACACGTCAAAAAGTTTGGTAGTCGCTTCCTTGTAATTGAAACACAATAAATAAACAAACTAACCGCCGCACAACACAACACACGAACGGGAAGTCGATAAATTACTGGTTTAACAATATGACAGTTAGGTGTCGGTGTGGTTATCAACAGCCCACCGAACATATCCTGAGATACAGTAATTGTACCATGAAATTTCGTAGTAGAACTGTGAACTAAACAGCTACCAAATTACCATGAACGTTCATAGTAGAAGTGTGACATTACATTAGATTTGACAAGCCATATGTACACAGGGTGTCTGCAAAATTTATTTAGTTAAATGAATTTGGTCTCACATACTAAGCAAGGCACAATTTTTGAACTCTGTGCAGACATCAAACAACAGAGATCATAATTCGCTTATCCGGCTTTCTGAACAACAGCCAATAATTTTTAATTGTAGGTATCCAGCCTAGCTAGAAGGCAGATTAATTTGCATGGATTCCAGGTGAGACTGGGTATTTACCCAAACAGGGTAGCTTTGTTTGTTTTTAGGGCTTAGGCCCAAAGGGTTACAAACTTTTGTTTCACAGTCAACAGAAATAGATGCCCATCTTACACATACAAATGTATATCCATGCATTTATTTCATAACTTTTTCAATTTCATTCAAATATGGGCCAATTTTGATAAACAAAACAACACATTACCTTAGGTAAGGTAAAGCACACAATCACATATTGACAAGAAACATTACAGACAGCTTGAGTCACTTGTATTTACTGTACAGCCCTGATGAGGGTTTTACCATATAAAATGTTTAATTCTACAGAGACTGATCGTCTGTTTTTGTATAATCATGATTTTAAAAAGTGCAGTAGATAAAAGTGACTACTGTAATGACTTTCCATAAATGTACCATCAAGTATAAATCTAAAAAAGCAGTGATTACGGTATGACCATAATCTAAAACAAATATTACAAAATGTCCACATATAAAAGGTTTCACAAGTATTTAAATACAGACAAGTGCATGTAATAATGTATTAAAGTATTAAAATGTAATACACACATTTTATCATCAACATCAGTTAAATCAGCCCATTTCTAAAAAATACAAGCATCCATCACGTTCCCCCGCTTATCATAAGGTGGTTCTTAAAATCACTGTCCAACCAAAATTATTCATAATAATAGCTGTCCATGAACCTGGCAGCAGAGGTCTAAACCTATATGAGAGAACACATGCATGTACCTCATTTTTATACTGGAATGTCAAACATACTCTATTTATAAAGACATAATCACACAAAGTAACGAACATACAATAGCAAAATGGTTAAAAAAATCACCTCACTAAGTAAAAACCTCGCAATCGTATTTCTGCAACAGTTAAGTAGCAATTTGCTAAGTTCACAAATCACTGTTAGACAATTTCTTTCTTTTAAATATTCTACATCAGAAAGCCACTTTCAACTTTGATTTCTTCCAATCACATGCAAGATCTCTCTCTGAACTCGTGCTTCTTGTGTGTTGATGTTTGCATCTCCCACCTGACCATCCTCATACCTGCCAAATACAAAGAATAAAAGCATACTTAGTTAGTGAAATAGTTATTTACTTGGTACAAGTAAGCCTCCATAAACCATGGAATTTTAAGCAGATGCTATCATACCAGTAGCATAATTCACTGTAGGATCAGACATACTAATGTTTATAACAATGTTATAATATATTTTCTGTCAAAGAGGTTTCACCACTACTCAGGAAGATACATTTGTGTCTTTCTGTAGTCTGTGTACAGTTGTACACTGTACTAAAATTATTGCCATTTTTTATAGGGCTCCAAATTTGGTACCCGACATGGGAAATGAAAAACATCTGAATCTGAATGAAGTTTATTCGTCTGTGTAATATAATTTGCTAATATAATTGAAGAAAATAGTAGTTTTATTAAAACTCACACAAAAAAGAAGCGTGTGCAGACATGGTCAGGCACTGGGCATACCCATATGTTTCCATGTTTCTGAAGGTCTTTTGAAGTTATTACTGTGACAATAAAAAAGTAAAGAAATTATACATTGCCGTACATCTGAGAACCAGAAGCTAGTATTTTAATTATTGTTACTTGCTACAATGATCTTTTTTTTCTTACCCTCGCAAAGTGCAACACAGTTGAGATTCCGACTCTGAAGGAACCTTGACTGCACTGGAGGAGTCTGCATAATACATCATAATAAGACGCAGTGTTGTAGTTAAACAATACAGTCCAGCCTGTTACCCACTGTAAAGTTTAACATATGTACTTCTCTAATAAAGTATCCAGAATACCTGTGGAATGCTGTTCATTCTGTTAAAATGATGTACCAGCTCCTCTCTTGTGGGAATGTGATGCTGTCCTTTCCCCATTCCTAAGCAGAACATAAGACATTTCAGACTAATTATTTCTTTTTCAAAAATTATGTTCAAATTCTATTAATCTTTCTGTTACAACTGAAAACAACCAATCCAAAAGCCTTCACTTACAATGCAACAATATCTAAAAAGAGCACAGTTCCTGCAACATTAATCATCTAATTAACAGATTTGAATGAGGTTTTTGCCCATTACAGCTAATGTTTACATTATTTACAGGAGTTTTGTGATCACATAGCCACAGTGTTACTTCTCCAGTAGAGTATGGGTAGGTTTACTATTTGCTTGCACTCACTGCAGACGTACATGCCATATTTACAACTGAGATTACATTATTGGTGATTAGTACTAAACGCCTGACTTATTTAATTATCCTGCCTTACTTGTTTCTAGTTTGTCTTGGGCAAATATTCTTATCCTATTCATTTTTTATAAAGTGGCTGTGTGCAAATAAACTTTATTACATTAGGCTGATTCTGTTAGAAAAATAAGATACTACTTGATGCTTGAGCTAGCTGCGAGGCAATTGCTAAGCCCTAAGTCCTTGGTAAGAACATTTGTCTTTTTTTAACAAATTATTTTAATGCTATGTAAACACTTTCGCTGTGATACTCAACAAAAGTCAACAACTCAACAAACTATTAGCCATTGATAAAGTAAACACTGTAAATGACACAATAGCATTTACGTTTGTACTCATAAAGTTAGATTCTGATTCTGTTGGTGAACTGAATAAGTCATTGCTACGCTATGATGAACTGACGACATATAGCCACTTACAAAGTTTCCCCTACCTGAGTATCCGAATGAGATACTGGAGATAGGGCTGAGGTAGATGCCCTTTCCATAGGCTGCCCCATGTAGCTTGTGTTAGAGAGAGCAGCAGTTACTCACGATGGACATCAAAATTTACAGAGAAATACATAATATATCTCTTCAACTTTACCTGCAGCTTTGTGTAGGAAGCATTCACAAGTCCATTTCGTAGGATAGAGTGCCAGTTTTCAATATGGGAGCCACTGTTATGAATTGGCATGAACAGAAAGAAAAACAAAATGCATTGTATTAATACATGCGATCATATTCGCCAGTTCCAACTTTTTTAGAGAATGGTGAAAATGTAAATATTCCCAATATATATTTAAAACAAGTGGCTATTTAAGGAGGTGGTCTGTTAAGCCAATACAAATAAAATGGAAATGTCCTAACTGAAGTAAAATTGACACACCTGGTTTATGAATGGTGAGAGAAGAACCTTTAATTATTTTTTAAAACTTGTTTCAAGTATAAGAACAATACACACTTCAGAAACCAACTGCAAGTATGTCGACTTCACAGTGAATATCACAGCTAATCAAAACATTCAAATGTGAATGGAATTGTATATATTATCATAATATACTCACTGGAAGGCAAAAGTGCTACCGTAAAGTTTTCTAGCTGTGCGAAATCTGGCCTCTTTTGCTGGAGGGCTACTGAGTAACAAAAACTGGTGGGTAGTGTGCATAAACTTGAGTTGCTATAGAAGAAACAGCATAACCAAAAAAATAATTGGACAACTTTGTGCAGTATTTAAAAAGTATTGGATGTACAATCGGACGTACCCTGCTTAGGGGTAATTTAACAATATGAGATCGATTGCTGGATATGATCCTGTAATAAATGAACAGAACCAAAGTTAGTCAATCAATATAATAATAGTATAGCAAAAATGCCACTATACATCATGTTTATTTACCAGTGTAACAGTGGATGTGCAAGTGAATCCACCTTGTCCATCTGCTTTTTTATCTCCACATATGAGCCCTATAGTGTACAATATTATATTAATATATATTTAATATAATCAAATCAGTCACTATAATATTAATAAATACAATTTCACTTACTTGGGCTATTTCTCGTATTGACATTATGCTGTCCAGAGCTTTTTGTAGTCTATCATAGCTTCGTTTCTGTCAACACGCAACAAAGCAGGCCATAGTAAAAATGTACGTGAATAAAGATTAGAGCTGGGTTTTTTTTTGAAGTTGGATTTTGTAATTACACTTATTTCTGCAGTGATCGCGTGAATTAAATCCTGTACCTTAGGGTTAAAAGCCAAAGCTTTCGGGTCTATAGGGTCAACCACTGATGGATAGGGATCAAAGATAATGCTCTTACGAGATGACTCCAGGGCGGCTCTGCACATTGCCACCAGTAAGTCAACCACCTGCATGTAAGTGATCACAGAGTCACTTTCATCTGCTTGAAGGAACGTCATTCAGAGAGAACAAACATAAATCTATGCTTGACTTTCCTTCTATATTTGCATGTGTGTTTAACCAAATAACAATTAACTGACAAAAAGTTGTTGCTTTAATGATATATAATAGTTTTGGCCAAGAAATTTAATTTAACATTACAGATTCTTTAAATTAAAAAGTGATTTATATTACCCAGTTCTGTCAGATACTAATGATACTGGTATTAACAAATGTATCAACTGAAGTGTGCTAATGGAAAAGGTGCTGACTAGGACTTACACAATTAAAAAGTTAATGGTGGAGCACTCATAATGGTAGAGTTACATTGTAGCATTAGGCAGGTGGTTGTATCTGAAAGACCAATATCTCCATTATTTAATCGATTTATTTGATTCACAATTACTGTTTAATTTTATTATTATTCACTTTTAACAGTAGAAGTTGCCCAATCAGGCTTCATTAAAAAAGTTTGTGCCTCCATTGAAAATATTAATTATTTCCATTAAAGATCACAAATATTTTATTATAAGATAATTTATTTAAAAAATAATAAATAAATAAAACGAAATTTTTGAAATTTTAAATAAAATGTTACTGTAAAAAAATGGGAAGATTCCAGCTGTGCAAAGCAGTTAGAGGACAAAACTAGGAACCTTTCGGTTGCTTCTGTTGGGCCCTTGAGCACGGCCCTCAACCTTCATTGCTCAGACTGTATATGTAAGTCTTGGTAGATAAACGCATCTGCCCAATGCTGAAAATGTCTTATCGCATCACAGACAGAGTGTATAGTTGTGTTCCTACTTTTTATATTATATATGGTAAGAACCCAAAAGCAGCAGTTGATAAGAAGCTGTGGCAAACTGGATAGTCAAAGGGAATGTGAACCCTGTTCTACTTAATCAGGTCAGAGGGTGTGCTGGGTGTTGTTAAAAAGTTTAAAATCATTGATTATTATTGTCTAGATTTAAATAATTGAAGCAGATGTAAAAAAGATTTTTCAAATGGCAAGATCGTTACAAAAACTGACATCGATATGCCAATTAACGCCTGGGCAATTAATGTTTTACCTCAGCTCCAGTTGCCACATCTTCAACAGCTCCTGACATAACTCCCAATGTGTTGAATGAGAACACACACAGCTCTCTGGTGCACACTGCTGGCTGCAAAGACACAAACATAACTCCTGTGTAAACTCAGGAGTTGTGTACACAGTCCTTATAGTAACAATTTCATCATTTGGTAAAAAGCATCTTCGAATAACAAGTCTATCAATATTATAATAAACTGCCAAATTATTTGTAGCTAAATGATGTAAATATTTGTGCAGTGTTCACAGAAGTACTTACCTTAAGCATGGATCCATTCTGAAAGACATGTTGCTCATCACAGACCACACAGTACTCATTCAGTGTGGGAATTCTCTGCTCTGAATATTTCATGATCTACAGAAAGAAACCGATTTTAATACATATGCATACGCAAAAACACTTCTCAAGTACATCTATGTGCATTGATAATATTGTATGATATATCTACCATACAAATGTATGATACATCTACAATTAAAAGTATTGAAGATACAACACTGTATATTCACCATATTGACTAACTATTGGATACTGTAAAAACAGACATTATTCATATATAATGTAAATAACAAAATTCATCTGTATTTAAGGTATAAATAAGTATCTAAAAAGTGCTCAGTAAGTATGTATACCTGTACAAGAAAGCCATATTCTAAAGTAGGAATACTCTTGCAGTGGAGAAGAGCTTGTGAAGAGAAGAACAGCTCAATAAGTTGCTTTGTGGTAATCTGCACTGTGGATTTGGAGCCAGGGCCTGTCACACTCTAAAAAACATTCATTTCAAACACATTTCTTTAGCCCCCCCCCCCTTTTACACATTATATAAGTCTTTCCGATTCAAAACTACCTCAGAGCAATCCTTTAATGTTCTCCCCAAACCACAGTGTCATCTACCAATATTTAGAGTACAACACATCCAGTGTGAAAATATGTTCCGAACAAAACAAGTCTTTAGGTTTTTAAGTAAACTTAAAATGGCCACTCCAAAGATGGCTGAGCAGAACCTTAAATGTTTAAGCCTGAGCACAGATAAATGCATTTGGTAGTTCTGCTTACCTGTCCATTCTGTGCATATGTCAGTAAATCTACTTTAGGCATTCTCATGGTGCTGGAGACTGAGCGATTCATTAGACGACTTACTCTTGGTTCAAGCCCTGACACCATTCCCTTGTCCCCAGGTCCCTGTATTAGAGGAACATTAGGACACCTGGACAAATGGAACCAAACTGTATCAGGCACTTACATCATTGTTATTTGTACAAGGTGCTACCCACTCTAAACTCTTAAACATCACATCAATTTGTACTAAAATGAAGTGCCCAAAAATGTGCATATTTGTACAGGTTAGCATGTATGGATCTACTGTTGAGGTAGCTTAAGATTTACATTTTGAATTTAAACTGTCTTTTTGCCAAAAATGTAAATGCTGAGGTAGCTCTAGCAAGTGGGACATTTCATTGTTAGGGATATTAATAATTGATAAGGTAGCCGGTGCTTAAGTTATAATAATTACATACTTTAGATAGAGCACCAGAACATTACAGATATAGGTACAAGTATATAGGTACTTGGCTATTGGTGTGAAGATGCTGAGGCCAGCACGAAATTTCTTGATGGTTCCTCCAGCCTTAAACCAACTATGCCTCTTCTTCTGCTGAGTTCTAAGAAATTCATTGCTCAGGTGTCTCCACTGGTTGGATATGAAAGTGGTAAGAATCCTTTGAGATAAACGAATGAGTGTAAATCAAACATATCACTGCATAGACAAAGAAATACTTATTTCATTCATATACTAGACGCCTCTTTTTTAGAATACCTGGGACGTTTTCAGAAAATTGTTTTAAAACAAACAAGAAAGGAATGCAGATTTAAAGAAAGAGAGGATTCCAGATCCGCCCAGTCTCCAGTTAATAATGTTTGGCACATCATAAAGAGAACTAAACAATTGCAACCATGGGCCTTTGAGTAGATAAAGTCTTAAATGAGTAGTTCTGTGTAATCAAGAACTGATTAGTATTCCTAGTTTGCAAACCAGTGAAAAGTGCAATTATTGGGTAAACTCTGTCTCAACTCTATTGATTATATCACAAAGATACTCCTCATATTTACTTAACCTATTCATCTATCAACTGTGAACTTTTGCTCATTAATTATGAACACCATACATTCTTGTGTTCATTACTGTTTCCAAAAAGTCTCACATTTCTGAAATTACAGAACAATAGCTAACAAGCGACAGATTCAGAGCTTTGCTCACCTCTTGAGCTGCACGCTAACACTGAAGCCATCTCTAGAAGATGGCTGGAACACTTCTACTGTTGGTTCTAAAATAAAACATGTCAAACATCATATTACAAATAACTTAAACTTAAAAACTTAAAGTCACACTGAATAATAAATCAATTCAACTGTCAAAAAATGAAAACACAGTCATTATGCAATTGATGTTACATATTATTTATAATGTAGCACAAATCTTTTGGGACACATTATATTTATTAATATGTTCCATCACTTATTTGCTTTACTGAACAGAACCGGTACAAAGCACCAATTTAAAAAGAGCCACATACTCACTCACATATTTACTTTGCCCTATAGGCGGTTTTAAATAACCAATTAATATTTTAGCATTTTACTTTGAGATGTGTGAACACACTGGCAAAACATGCCTTACTTACACACAGCCTAATATTGAATGTAAATATCAAACAGGACCCATGCAGCACCTACACTACCTCTGAGTCATGTACATGTGGTTGGTAAAAACATATTGGAAAAAAATGGAGCATTTAAAAGAGTTGTGTTACAATCTATTTTGCCTTTTCCGATTTACAGCCAGGTGATTGAAATTGATATTTAATGATTTTGATGAAGTGATTCAGTCATTCGTACCTGGTCCATCCAGGTACTGAGACAATGAAAAACGAAGACGTAGAATAATGGGTTCAGTTCTATTGACTTTCCATGCTAATGCCACCTCCTCCTGTAAAACAATAAACACATAAAGAAAACTTATAATTACAATAAAGCCAGACATAGTGGACTCATTTACAGATTTTGGTCACCAGTTTTCAGGTTGGTTTCAGGTATGGCTTCTCCAACTTACAAAGCATAAAGGATAATTCGCAACATATATGTGAGTATCGGTATACATAAACAAATGAATAAGCAGTGGAGAACACTTAAAGTCAAATGTTACAAAATGAAACTTACATCTAGAAAGCTAATGTTGATGAGTAGGTCAATATCCACATCATCAATCGTCTCATACTCCCTGGAATGAAAGCACAAGTTATATCAATTCTTTAAGCACATTGAAGTAGTAGTACTGTCTGGGTAGATGAACGCAACATAAAAAACAAACAATGTTTGCATGTTCTCCCTATGTATGTGGGGATTTCTTCTGAGCGCTTTGGTTCCCCCCAACAGCCCAAAAACACACAATTAAGGTGAATTGTAAAAAAAAAAAAATCATGGTAATATCATAAATAATTCTAATGTCCTGCCTGATTCCAATGATAATTTCATCATTTACCTTCTTGCACAAACCAAGAATAAAGAACAAACCACAAACAAAATTAGCAAATTGTGACTTATGAAGAGAACCACTGCATTGCCCTTATTAATTTTGTTTGTTTTTTTATCAATGCCAGTAGACTGTCATCTTCACTGTAATCTTAATTTTGACCCACGTGCTATAATAAAGCATTACAATCACATACAAAGTTTCTTAAAACCTTTCACTTTTTTCACAATAAAAATATAATGTAGATAATGAATGCATATTACCAACGCTAATAACAATCAAATTATTTAAATAGTGCAGTGCTCCAGTGATCGGGGCAACTTGACCGAACACGTCTGAAAGGAATAAAGCAGGGGTTAAAATGAACATGATAAGCAGTTCATTCCAGAAGCACCAAATTATTAGTAACATTCTCCCTAGACCAGGGGTCTGTAACCTTTAATATCAAAAATGCCATTTTGCCCAGTCTTCTACTAAACAAATAGTCTGAAGCCACAAAATATAATACAGCTTATAAACTTTTTAAAGTTGTAATCTTAAAAAGAAAACTGTTACAACAACTGAATTAAACAAACAAAAGCACAGTTGGCACATGTGGGTCTATTTTTGAATGTATCCGCCTAGTGTTTCAGAGCTGCTAAAACAACTAAGTAAACAACAAACTCACCAACCTGTTTTATCCTATTTGATGATAAAATCTATCACAGAAAGTTTGTACAAACTTTAGTTAGGACACCAAACTAGTTTTACAGCTATATCCCGCCTCATCTAGAGAATATCTTACATCTGATTGGTCAAGCTTCCTGTCAGTTTGCTTTTATGGCATTAAAGCTTGTGTTAAAATTAGCACCTCTGATTGTAACAAAGAAGATAAAAGAAGCACTTTGAATTGGCTAATATTTTTTGTTTTATTTGATTTATTACAGATATATTTTAATTAGGAATGAAATAGCAGGACAAAATGCTAAATTTGCATGATGCAGAACAAATAGTATAGTTGCTGTCCAGTACAGTATGAAGTTAGACAGGTTTTTGACAGTTAGACAGGAACTTTGATCGGCAGCGCAGCATCTTGTTGATTTTAAATCAAGACCTTTCCAGTAAATTATGGAAATTAATTAAACAAAATTACAAGTTCATCTATTCATTTCTTAAAATATTAGTTGCTGTTGGTATCAGCCAGAGGTTCTTGTTTAAGTGTCTAAAATAGGTCAGTGAGCAAATAAAACACTTATTTTTGTACCTTACAGAAACAGCACTGTCAGAGTAGATGTCTTTTACAGCCCCAACATCTATGTCCAATTGTGGGTGGCAGTACAGGTCAGCAGCATAATGAACCTACAAGTGGTAATAATTCATTACAAAACTGCATACTTATAAAATGTACAAAACAAACCAATTCAGACAATTACAGCCTTGTGCATTAAAAAATGTCAAAACATAATAAAAAATATAATTTAAATGAGCAGATTATTTTTTTAATTAAGGATTAATTTATTATTGATGAAATAGCTCCATTGATTATAAAGAATCTTTATACATGTAATTAGAATTCCAGATTTTTGTAATGTTAAAACCAGACCAATATAAATAATATTAGATAAGTTATAACCTATAATCTGTTCAAAAATTATGTCTAAGTAAGTGGTTTAAGTAATGTTGCTTTAAGTAGTCTAAGTAATGTTACGGAATGTAACCAATTGCATTTAAAATCATTTGAAATACTCTGAGGCAACAGCGTTCTCCTTACTTTTACTTAGATGCATCCTAACTGTAAACTGTATGGTCCACAGAGAGCGTAAAAGATATTAAAACGAAAGTGCAAAAAGTTTGTACTTTAGAGTTAGGTAAACAGCATTTCCAATGCAATTAATTTCCTAACCAATTATTCAATTTGCAATTAAACACAGCAACAAAGGTAATGTTGGTAAAATGTGTGAACAACACACCAAAAACTGAATGTCCTAAATTTATGAGAATAACACTGAAGAAATAATAAATAAGTTGCAGGAATTTCTGCAAAGTATTGGTTATGTATTACGTCAGATAACCGTCTAAAAACACCTGCATTCTTTAGACATCTGGGATGTGGGGTAAGATGTCAAGATAAACTACTAACCCTGGCTTTATTTGGCAAAATCATAATCAGGTCTACCTTGAGCATGTATTATGGTCTGACGAGTCTTACCTCCACTAGTTTTAATGTGACATGTTGCCATACTGCTAGCCATAGATAAATCATACAATTATAGATAAATAGAGCTTATATATAATATGCAAAAATAGATGGTGTGGTATGTTTTTACTTAGAAAGATTACCTGTGTTCCATAGAGGAGGTCCTCACAGTCACTTTCTCCATCTGATTCCTCATTATTCCAGCACAGTTCACCACCACTCTGTGAACATAATGGTTAACATAGATCATGTATTCCAAGGTTTAACAAAATAACAGCAAAAATCATGCACACATATTATTTCCTCTCTTCCCCTGTTTTTACCAGATGTTAAGTTACTTTTTAAACAACCTACTCAACAATATGACGCTGAATTAAAGAGGATGTTTTATTAGTGCTGGGTTACCACAAGTTAACAACACAGCTGAGTGTAGATGAAAGTGAAAGTTCCTAACCATTCCTAGTTCCTAACCACCTGGACATTTTGCAACTTTTGCTATTTCTATAGTTAATGTAATTTTTTGCAGAGTGAGGTAACTACACCCACATCCAACTCAGCTAAGCAACAACATTGAGATTTGACTCTCGATGCTGGTGTGCGATGGAAAATCCCACTATGCTACATTGGGTCCACAGCATAATGTGCCTTGGTATAATTCACAGATAAAGATCAGATAAAGCAACATCCCTCAAAATAGTACTAACAAACTGATAATTTTGATAATGCATTTAAATATTCTAAGACTTTGGTGAAGTATGTTTCATAGCTTTTCCAAGTGTTACTTTAAAAGTCATTTAAACCATGACTTTTATAATTCCGTAACTCATGATGGTGTGTGACTGGGAGCAGTGTCATCTGAAACACATGACCAAAATATAAATATATTATTATGCAGATGTAAGTCACTATGTCACCTCACAGCAAGAAGTCCTGAATTCGATTCCTGGATCGACCCAGGGGCTTTCTGTGCTGGGTTTACACCGGGAACTCTCCTCCCACAGCCCAAAAACATGCACTAGGTTGAATGAAGATGTGAAATGATCCCATAGACGCACAGTTCCCACAGCACTCTGGATTGGAGAAAGAACTGCCAGCACTGCCGAGGAACTCTGGTGGGAATCAGTAGTGGTCCACAGAGCACCCAAGGGTCGGATATAACTGAAAACAGGTTTAAAAACGTTCCTATAACTATGTATTTATTGGATGTGATAGTAGATCAGGCCCGTGAAATGTACGAACTTATAACAAAGTCCCTTGCCACTTTCATGATAGTCATGTGACTTGATGCAGTGCAGATTGGACATAGTATTTATTACCATACTGTAGCTCTGCCTACAGAACTCTGTGCTACAATTTCATTCAGATAATGAGATAAGGTTATAAATTATATCCACTATATAAATATTCTCATTCACCTCAAGTTTGTTTGGTAAATCCAACAAAAAGCCAGACCTTACAGCCAAAATTTTTACTCATTGTTTTGGATAAAATGGTGTATTTAACAGGTTTGATAAGAGCAGAATAACAAGCAGTAGATATAAAAGCGTTCAGCCATACTATCTGGCTGCTTCACAAAGAGAAGGAGAAGAAAAAAAGCAGCCAGACATTCACTATCAGTGGTGTGTCTAATCTACCGACAGCAATACGGTCCTTTAGAATTCCTCCATCCTTTCTCTGCCCTGTTGATTTCTAAATTGGCGTGCACTGGTCTCTGCAACCCCACAATCCCCATAACACAGAGACGTAAGAAATTATTTGAGAAAAACATTATTTCATGCATCATCACGGTAAATATGAAGTCTTACCTCTGGAGTATATGGCATTGAAGATTCTTCGATTTTTATGTGCCTGTAATTTACAAAACATTTAAAAAGGCTTTATAAATGTAGAATATTAAAGTTATAACTATGAAAAATTCTGATATACAACTGTTTTATCGTGGGTCTCTAGTTGTAAAGCTCAGGTCTCCGGTCTCTGTTTATCTGTCGCTGTTTATTATAGAGAATTTCTGCTTCATCTGTACTGCTGCTCTCTCCCTGACAACACATAGGCATGAGCATGCGCAGTGCGGCTCTGTCAGGCACAAAATCGCCGCAAGAGGGCGCGTGCACAACGGGGACAATCCCTTTATCTCGTAAACGGATTGAAATTATTCCAATATGAATATTAAACAATATATTTTTTCTGCATTTCATCTTTTCTTCACATGTATTTAGATATGGATCTGACACAGTTCTGAAGATAACACCATTTGTCTAAGCCCATTTATTTATTTTGGGAACAAAAGTACTGGAACATATAAACTAGAAATAGCTTAAAGTGAATGAGACCTAATATTTAGTTGCAAGTATTTTGCTTGTAATGACTGCTTAGTGGTGTTTGATTTAGAGAGTTATTTCTTTTTAGCAGGTTAAATGCATGTTCTATTGGGCGTAAGACTGGAAATTAATTAGGCCAGTCTAAAACTATCCACTTATTGCCCCTGGTGAACTTTTTTGCCGTTTTTGTGTGTATTGGGCCAATAGCTTGTTAAGTATTAAGGATCTACAATAAGTATTAAATCTATTTTTTAATTTATAGCAAACATTTTTCTGTAGACTTTTGATTTCATTTTACTGCTGTCCTCATGTATGATATTACCAAAGAAGATTAATAAGCCTCTCAAAAGAAGCCAAGCAAGTCCAAGTCATGGCATTACCTCCACTGTACTTTACAGACAAACTGGTATGTTTTGGACTGTGAGCAGATCCTTTCTTTCTGCAACCATTTTCCATTACAATGCTAAAGGTTCATCTTTGTCATTTCAGTCCATAAAACTTTGTCCCAGAATTCCTGAGGCTTGTTTCTGTACCTCTTTGTAATGAGTGCTTTTCATCTTCTAGTAAAGCTTCTGTACTTTAGTTCTTGAAATCTTAGTAGTTAACTGTGATACCTCCACTTTGGCTTTCTGGAGTTTGTTGCTGATGTCACTAAGCGTTGTTTTATTTACATCAACTACTGTCGTCAACTGCTGATGTTTTTCTTAGTCCTGTTCAACATTTGTAACTTTGAATACTAATGATGTTCACATGTTCCAATAATTTTGCTCATAATGGGTGGGTTTAAACAAAAGATTTCTGAACTATGTATCGGAACTATTTACCTGGAAATAAAATCTGAAATGTTGATCTATTGTCTAATATTTATCTTGTAATGTTAAACCAAAGTGCTTTCAGTTTACAGCAGACATAAAAGGACTGGCCTCACTGTAAAATAATGATAGTTGTAAACCACCGTTGTTATGCCTTTCAGATGGGACAGTATCTATTACATTGTAATACATTAATAAAGTTTCAAATGGTGAACTACTTACAGCAGGCAAATGAGATCGATGTGATTCTGCCCTGCCTCGGAGGAATACTTGGAGGGGTTCCAGAAAGTAGTGCCGGTTAGTTAAAGGTATAATTGAGCCCCGCGCCCTTGAACAAACTGCACGACTCGGAGTGACCAGCTGTTGCTACGGTAGGTCAGAGCGCGTTATTATACCACATCTATGTAATGCATTATTCCACCTACACTCCAAAAAAGTTTATAATCAGTGCTATTATTATACAATTAGTTTGCTATTTATTAGGCAAAAATAAAAGTAACAATAAGAGAACGGAGAGTGGAGAACATTATTAGTTTTATTATCTGCATGTAACATTATAATTGTGTCTTAGTTATTACTGTCTAGTAATAGCTATTATTAATTATTATACATAAAATATTATACCTAATTAATGGTTGCTTAATTTACTACTACTTTTTTTCACGTATTCCGATTAGTAAACTGATAAGCAAAATATGAATCTTATTTTTAACACTGGGAAATCTATTTTAAATCGGCTATGTTTTATGTCTCTCATACATTTAAAACTAATAGAAATTTTCTCGTGCAACTAAAGCTGCTGAAATATATAAATAATTTTTTTAAAGGGCCTAAGATTGTACTATTTAAATGTATGACCAGCTTTTTTACCACAGAGAATGACATGGTGTAAATCTCAATGTTGGCAAATGTACAGAAACATTAAATGCGGTGTGGTTGTGCCCGGAAGCCACAGGGGGTGCTGCAGCAACACTGAAAAATACCTAGCTACTCAGCAACACCCCCCAAAATGCAGGTAAAATTGATAACTAAACTAAAATGCAAACAAATTAAAAATCCAGATAACTAGTTAATCAGAAATTAATAAAGCTAATGTGGTATAAGTCAATTAAGTATGAGCTGGATAGCATAGCAGATGTTGCAAAAATATGTAATAAGTAATAAGTTTAAAAAAGTCACACTTTAGGGTATTAGATCGGTAAACAAATATAGACAAATTAATATTTTCAGAATAATTCTCTGCAAATTTATTTTATGTAGTTTATGCATGCAAGGTGATTGTGATTGTAACAGTCTGACTGTAAATACAACAGTCTACTGTTTGTGTTGTTGAGGCATACAGGAGTGGATCTACATATATAGTATTAGATGTATAAATGCAGTTTGTCTTTTTGTCGCCCTGCTTTAATGCTTTTTATAGTATATTGACCTCCATTTACCAGTTTCAACGACATATACTGTAAACATAATCCTAAATGCCCAGAGTGCAAACGAGGAAATTTGATCACACTGTATTATGATATTTTTAGCAACCTAATGCTGCATACTTTTCTACAACTCTGGTTATGAGAGTGTTTAACTGTCAGATTATGTGTGTATACTTTTTATTTTTTAAGGATCTGGACTCCAATTTAAATTCTATTTCGTAATTCATACAAAATGCTTTTTTTATTGAACAGTTTGAACCAAAGCTTATTTACTTTGTCTGGTTAACCTTCATTTTTTTTAAGTGGTAAATTTTAGAAAGCTAATAAGGATGGTAAAATTGTGTAAGTTCATATAGGTTCAAATATATTTTTTAAATTAATACATTTAAATAATGTAACATTATTTTAAATTGTATTTGTTCCAAAACAATGGAATAAATTTGCATATTGTTCTACTATAGTGCATGCAAGCATCAATCTAAAAAGATTGAGTGAGTAAAGGCCAAGGGCACAACCCTAAGCTAACACTGTGTTCTCTGATTACTCCAACACCAACCAAACAAGGGATACTTGACAAATTTTTGTGCACATTTCCCTGGTCTCTGAGGCATCTGGGATGGTCTATCACACAATGGAATCTTTTGTCATGGCCATATAAATCAGGACACCAAATGATTCAGACTAAAGACAAAAAGAAGCATTTAAAAGCATGTCATATTATGTTTGGAACAGATAATTTACACTTTTTGATGGCAGCATTAATGATGTAAAGCAACTATCTTTTTGCTAATTTGTGGCTGTGTGCTGCTATGTTCCACTGTTCCAGTAAGAACGTTGCCTCAGGTACATTTCTTTTCCATTTTATTACCTTGAAATGTCACTAATGGATAGTCTATAGTAAAATGTAAATCACTTTGTTAAACAGGATATTACTTAAAAGAAGACACAGATCCTTGTGATTTTATAAACACGTTTGTTTGTTGAATTTTAACAACAAGGTTTAATTTTTGTTACATTTGTGACAAAATAAATAGTTACTAGGTTGGACATGATATTTCAGCCCAAATTCAACTTAATTGCAATATTCTGTCAGTATGCCAAACTTTTGCCAGACTTTTCTTTTACTGTTTTCCTGCAGGACGTGTTCAGTGGACACTGCTCAAATCATGTCAAAATCTAAAGATTCAGGTTCTTCCATCATCCACAGTCAGCAGCTCCAGGCTGCAATGGCTGAGACTTTGCTGGAGCACATGAGTCTGCTGGACATCGACTCCGAGCCCACAGTGTCTCGCAACACTGGCATCATCTGTACTATTGGTAAGCTTACACTAGACTACACATCATCTATAGTACACGCCTATTTCTCATTTCATTATATTCATTTAATTCATTTTAGGGCCAGCTTCTAACTCCGTGGAAAAGCTAAAGGAGATGATAAATGCAGGCATGAATGTTGCACGGTTGAACTTTTCCCATGGCACTCATGAGGTAAATGTACTTCGTGAATTACTTTCAGTCCTCTGTCCCAGTTAAAATAGATTACACTGTTTATACATATTGATTAAAGATTAAATAAAGCAACCATTAATATATTAAATAAAATAAATTATCTTACAAACAATAAAGCATTTCCAGGATAGACACCTTTTTATTACAGTATTTTAAGAGTATTTAGACCAGCTGTGCAAACCGACTATGATTTATGATTGGTATTATATAAGTGACCTTTTAATTTAAAAGCCATGACTTTTGACTTGTCCAAACTGCATATGATGGCTGCAAGTCTGGCATCACAACTCCATGTGATACTTTTGATATTTCAGTTGATGGTCCTTGAAAGGTCAACAACATGCATTTTAAGAAGTGTCATAGATTGCCTTCCACTTCATTTCACCCGAAATTATTTATTAAAATAATCGATTTATTCATGGACTTGAAGTAATGTAATTTGTATTTATTTATTTTGTATTTGAAGGACACTTGTTACCCACTATAGTATTGGACACAGCAGGGTAGCTAATTATAGAACAAGAAATCTGATCTAAGCAGACACACACCCTGTATATATATATCTCAGAAATCTCAGTCTCAACCTGAAATGTAATATGGTACATGCTAGATACTACACCAAGCTAGTGTTGCCTCCTGGTCCAATGCATTCTACAGAAATTGGACAAATATTGCACATTATAATCACATTATATCTAGTAATTCAGCATGAATATTTAAAAAGAAGATGAATTGGTAAGAGTTGAGAGACTTATGATTGTCTATAAAAGGAGAGCCACAAAAAGTGGTCTTTTCAAATGAAGATGGAACGTTACTCAACTGTGAGACAATGTTCTGTTTAATAAGAATATTAAAAAAAAACATGAGTGCAAAATTTGCTTTTTAAAAAAAATTACATTCATGAGAGATATGTGGTATACATTGCACAAGTTTTATCCGTACATATAAGCACAGTCATGAACAATTTAATATCCTTAATGAACTTCGGTTGTGCCAGTTTATTTGTTTAAACTTTCCTTTGGTTAACGTTGGTTCTCTTGCCACCAGACTCACATTCAGTTTTTTCCTCTTTCATTATGACACTTTTTGACAATGACTTTATAGAATATGGATAACATTTTGTATAATGTGACAAATAAAATAGGCTCAGATTTCTTAAAGATATTCACTTTGGTTTTAACTTTTCAGTATCATGCTGACACAATCAAAAATGTGCGTGAAGCGACCGAAAGCTTTGGACCCGGGAGCCTTCAATATAGACCTGTTGCTATTGCACTGGACACCAAAGGCCCTGAAATTAGAACTGGACTCATCAAGGGTGTAAGCATTTTTTTAAATGTGCTTAATTGTTAAGTGTTTTGTCAATGGTGTCAATGATAGTATTATTATTATCATTATTATTTGGTGTTTCAAAGTAATGTCTCCAGTAATGTTAAACTCTAAGGATGCTTTCTATAATAATAACAACAATTAAACATATTTTATTAAATTTAAAGCTGACTCAAATGTCATGCAGTAATCCATACACTTGTGTTTATTGCTATTAGAGTGGTACTGAAGAGGTAAAGCTTAACAAGGGCGATAAAATTAAGATTACACTGGACGACACATACAAAGACAACTGCGACGAAAAAAACTTGTGGCTTGATTACAAAAGCATCACCAAAGTGGTTCAGAAAGACAGCAAGGTCTATGTTGATGACGGTCTCATTTCCCTTAAAGTCCTAGAAATTGGTTAGTATTGGCAAGTCAAATCTGTATATTTTCTTTTATGATGCCTTCATAATCTGTGATTTCTTTTTTCAAGTTTTTTTTTCAGATTACAATTTATGTTTATTGTTCACTGTAACTATTGTTGATTTAGGTGGTGACTTCTTAATCTGTGAGATTGAGAATGGAGGCATGTTGGGCAGCAAGAAAGGTGTAAATCTGCCTGGTGCTAAAACAGACCTGCCTGCCGTGTCAGAGAAGGACATCCAAGATCTAAAGTTTGGTGTGGAACAAGGTGTAGACATGGTGTTTGCCTCCTTCATTCGCAAGGCTGCTGATGTTCAAGCTGTCAAAAAGGTACTGGGAGAAAAGGGCAAGAACATCTTGGTCATCAGCAAGTTGGAGAACCATGAAGGAGTGATCAAGTAATTGTGCATCGAGTTATATTAAAAATCATCTAGTTTGTTGCAGATCTGATTTATTTTTGTGTGGTTTCTCACTGGACAGTTTTGATGAGATTCTTGAGGCCAGTGATGGTATCATGGTTGCCCGTGGAGACATGGGTATTGAGATACCCACGGAAAAAGTATTCTTGGCTCAGAAAATGATGATTGCCCGTAGCAACAGAATTGGTAAACCCATCATTTGTGCCACTCAGGTAAAGAAATGTGATCTTGCTTGATTTTACAAAAATATATATGATTGCAGCTTTATAACCATAAATGACTAGTTGCATTGTGTAGATGTTGGAGAGCATGATTAAGAAACCACGTCCAACTCGTGCCGAGAGCAGCGATGTTGCCAATGCTGTCCTGGATGGTGCTGACTGTATCATGCTGAGTGGTGAGACGGCTAAGGGAGAGTATCCAGTGGAGTCTGTGCTGACTCAGCACAAGGTGAGTGTGATACTAACCCCCTTTTCCCAGACTAGATTGTATCTTGATCAATTTTTTGAAATTCTTTGAAATTGTTAACAGATTTGTTCACAAGACTAATGTGATAAAACAGGACAATGGATTTATCATGCATTAAGCTCGTTATAACTACCCGTGGATATTAGATACAGTTGTGTGTGAAATTTCTTTGGTGTATATCACTGTGAGAACTCCCATGAATACAATGTGTGCATTCATCTACAGTGGTATTCATATTGTGAGCTAATCTCTCCTTGGATTATTATATGCAATACATTTATGACTTTTTAAAAATATTTTTAACTAAACATTGTAAATGGCACATTGACGCACACACACACAAGTCATCTGACTTATAAAATGATTCCCTGCATTAAATACATAAAATTTGCATGGATTTTAGTTTCAAGGTTCATTGTCTGGTGTGATTTGCTCATGCGTGAATAAATGCATGTGTGTGACCAGCATTATGATTAACACCTCCCCTCCCCAACAGTATAGGCCTGTCTTGTTACCACTGTCTGAATGTGATACTTTGGTGAGCATTTAGTAATACGACTTACAAGAAATATATATACACATTATCTACATTTCATACATATTTACAACTTTATAAAGTATTTATCATATACACTCATTTGAAGAATACAAAACCTAGGTGTAAGAGTAGTGGAAATAGTTTTTAGAATTGCACTGTACATTTAGGAATGCACTTTAGGATGTTTAGCCTTTGGTGTTTATTTGGTGCCATTAATGTTATTAGTTTTAATCTGTACATGTTACTTTTTTATGCCCACAGATTCGTTTGACAGACTAGACATAGGACCCATGTTTAGTGATCAGAAGAATTACTGCAGCAGTTTGTGCTTAAAATCTCTAGTCAGGTTAATGTTTGTAAGCAGTTTGAGAATAAGGAAGCATTATTAACAAATTAATGTTGCTGCAAAAAAGTTGGAATGTTACTTGTTTGGCATGTGTGTTTGTATTAATTGAGAATTAATGTCATAATGCTATTAGCAATTTAAAGTGCAGACTAACTGCTGTAAGTTATAACCTTTTACTCAGTGTCTGTTCTTTTTCCCTCCGCCTATGTCTTGTGATTGTATCAGTATGCTTAATTCTCCTCTGTGGATTATGCATAAGGATTGCCTGTAGTGGTGACAATGATGTCGCATTCATTCTTCAACATCTCCACTCACAGGTTTTTCATTATTAAATCAATTCACTGTGGTTAAAAATGTTAAGAATCTTGTTGACGTGTCTATGTGTGTTGCATTCAATTTTCTAGACACTCATTAAATACCTAGCATGACGTTTCAATTGCAATCTAAGCATCTAAACATTTAAAGCTGTGCAATCACATCACATTTACTATATAACATTAACTGATAATACAAAATTTCTACTATTCATAAGTAGCATTTTTATCTAATCTTTTCCTTCTTGGTTTCTGTGGTGTGGTTTAGATTGCCCGTGAGGCTGAAGCAGCTATGTTTCATAGGCAGGTGTTTGAAGAGTTGCGTCGTACCTCACACTTGACTCGTGATCCCTGTGAGTCTGTGGCCATCGGAGCTGTGGAAGCTTCATTCAAGTGCCTTGCAAGCGCTATAATTGTTCTCACCAAATCTGGAAGGTACAAACAAGTACTACAAACCACCCACAACCAGGACCTAGATTTATCCTCATCGTCACTGCATAAATGCGCTCTAGGTTATGACTCTTGTTGGTGTTGGAAGAGGAATTGCATTTTTAAACATAAATGACAAGACAAAAAACAAGGGAGCATACTAATAGAAGAAAACTATCATACAAGTGTTGGAGTTTCATATCATATTAAAGGCTAGTTAAGCCTTTTAGTTGCAGACAATTTATGTAAAGGACAGCAACTGGATATGTACCTAGTATAATTGCTATATACATTATATACATCCTTACATTTTCTTATCAGCTGGTTTTCATGTACTGTAAGCGACTCTCAGACATACACTTGTGCATACACATAACATCCCTGAGCTGTTTAATGCCAGAGTGAAATATGCTCCCTTGTACTAACCCTGACATTTGCTGGCTTGATCTCTGACATTTTGCAGGCTAATTTAAACCTTGCAATAAGCTACAGAAGTTGGACCAGTACAGTCATTTACAACCTTAAATCATAAAGTGATTTAATATAGCCTTTATATATCTTTCAATGAGTTTATAATCAAATGCTTACATACAGGTTATGTTTAGTATCTCCAATTAACCTGGCTGCATGTCTTTGGACTGTGGGAGGAAACCAGAATACGCAGAAGAAACGCAGGCACGGGGAAATGCTTTTAAATAAATTACACATTATACATTTATACATTTGGGTTTTGGTCAATGCTGATATTTTTAAATCTATTTGTCTTTTTGCATTTATTCTAAAAAAGATTATCTTTTCTTCTCTTCTTCACTCATGTGATTAGGTCTGCTCATCTGCTGTCCAGATACCGGCCCCGTTCCATTATTTTGGCTGTAACCCGAAATGAGCAGACAGCTCGTCAGTGCCATCTTTACCGTTCCATCTATCCCATCCTTTACAACAAACCAGCCAATGATGTGTGGGCTGAGGATGTAGACCTACGTGTCAGCTTTGCTCTGGAGATGGGTAAATGCATATTAAATCTATAAATGTCAAGTATTTTTGATTGGAATAAACTTGAATGGTACTTTAAGATTAATTATACCTTACAACAGTCCAAACACATTATGAATGTATGGTAAGTATTGGATGAAACGAAATTTCACAAATTAAATGAAAAATTGAATTAAATTGCACAAAGTGAAACCCTGAATAATTTAAAGCGAACAGACAACGAATGAATAAATATATATTGCATGAGTCCAATCTTCTTTTAGCAGTTATCTTTTCACCCTATACAGACCAGTAGATTGATTTGGTATTGTAATCAGTGAGAGTTTGTGAGTGCATAAGCAAGAATTATGGTTATAAAACATAATAATAATAATAATAATAATAATAATAATAATAATAATAATAATAATAATAATAATAATAATAATAATAATAATAACAATAATAATAATAATAATAATATTTTAGTCAAAATCATGTTTAAGGAGCGGATAGTAACAAAACAGTAAGCATGCAGTGCTTAAAGTATGTCAGTTGTTACTGACCATAACTAATTAGCAGCTTCTAATTAAAGTTGTAAATGTATTTACAGGCAAAGGCAAGAAGTTCTTCAAGTCTGGAGATGTAGTGATTGTTGTAACTGGCTGGCGCCCTGGCTCTGGCTACACCAACACTATGCGTGTTGTGCTGGTGCCTTGAATTGCACTAATCAGAACTGTACCATTCCCCTCACAAGCCCAGGCTACCTGCATTATTTTCTTTCAGGTAGCAATTTTGTTTAGTTACAAATAAAGCCTCTCTATAAGTTTTCTGGGTTTGTACTAAAGGATTTCATGAATTTGTTTAGATTGTTCTTTAGACTGCTACTACCAAAATGTATCAAAGCAGTGCCTTGTCCATCAAACTTTAAAAAAGAATTTTTGTGGTAGATTGTGTCATAGGTATATTAATACTGAGCAACACATTCAGCTCGATTTAGTATAGTATCATAAGACGCTTAAAATCATGAGGCACCCCAATTTCCTTCTATGTAATATTTGTTTTAAATCTATTTCATTTGCACATAAATCACATGCCCAACCATTAAATCAATGTAGACTCAAAATATTGTTTTCAGTTGCTTTAAATACAGTGTTAGGGTCACGTTTTGGTATATTTCGAAAGAATTATGTATAAACATTTTCAGGTTTATTCTGCACTATATAATCACTTAAATATTTTAATTTCATTAAATAGTGGTTAGGGTACAAAACTAAGCGAACATTAACACTTTACCAACTTAATAATACTCAAACTAATAGTTGTTGAACCATAAATCAATTATATTCATCTTGACCTCCAAACATTGTGTGTATTATGACAGCAAAAGAGTTCAATTTTGGTATCATCTGATCAGATGATAGTAGGGCTGTCCACAACCAAGGATTTTGTTGGTCGACCAGTGGTCGTCATTTACTCCAACTAATCGACTAGTAGTCG
>JAOUQU010000007.1:3033673-3044116 GCA_028566735.1 Ammoglanis amapaensis
CCCTGATTTTTCTGAAATAAAATCATAAAAAGGGAAATTCGAATAATTCATAAAATCGATTAATCACCCAGCCCTAATTTTTATATACAGTATATATGACAAATTACAGAAAACTCTTAATTCCTTCTGATAGACACACCCTAAAGTGTTCATGGTCACAATTACAGTTATTTTATGGGCTTATTAAACTTATTATGAAATGAAAGCTGTTACGAACAAATCTGACAGCTTATCCAAATACAAAATCAAGCACACTCTTTATTGCTTAAGAACCATACATATACACAAGTGCAATACATTCTGTATTGTATATTTTTGCTGTGGAAGTGAAGGGATAATTCCCTGGATGTTCAGCAAAGTTGTGATTATATAGAGCTGTAAAACATCTTTAACAGAACCATGTAGTAAAATATTACAGTCAATTCGGTTATATATACGTGTATGTATGTATGCAGGGTTGGGCAGAATCGTTTATAGCTGAATACAGACTACACCCTTAATTATTTTATAAAGTAATTGTCATAGATGTGCTGAGTCAATGTTTATACTAAATGTTAAGAATGAAAATATGCGATAGTGGTAGTGACTATATTTAGTCTCATTCGACTCATCCTAAAATGCATTGCAGTGTAATTTAGACTAACCTGGGTCAGGTCAAGAAATGAAAATATATGAGCAAAACAATATACTTCCAAAATGACTGACAATGTTACAGCTCTACAGCTGCAACATCTTTACATGGTATGTTTTTTTTCTCCGATTATTCTTCAAAGTTCGAGGTAACTACACTTAATGCTAAATAAAATGCATCTCAAACAACATAGGCTGTTTTTATATTTCAAATGTATGTATTTTAAACCACTTGTGACTATAATATTCTGATAATACACTTACAAAAACATTATGACAAATGTTTGACAAAGCGTAATGTACCATAAACACAAGCTGTAAATCCTCCAGGTTTTTTATCTTGTATCGACTCTACTGAGCTGTACCCTGGTGTAAGTGTACTATGTGTTGCATAAGGTCATATTTAGGAGCTTCATCATACTGTGTTTATTATGGTATACACTTTACTATTAAACTTTCCTTTTACTTTCAAAATTCAATGCTGATTCTGCCCTAAATTTAAAACAGTAGCATGTATACTGAATAGTGTAGCGACAACCCTGTCAGCTCCAGTTTGGTTTCAGGGCAGCTTTACTGTTAGTCAAAATATTTTCGTTTAGCTAAAAACATAATGATTACCACAGAACCTTACTTTGTTTACTTCTTCACTGATCTTTTTTAGACAAAAGTCGTCAATCTTATCATTTATTTGAATGATTGAATAAATGTTAAAATAAAGCACAAACTTTTTCTGCCCAACCCTCTGTGAGTGTGTGAATTACTGGATGACACCATTGTAATATTATTCATGATCAGCATAAACTCTCTTCTTAATGCAATTGTTTTTGATTATTTATTTTTTGGAAATAGGTGTTTTGTTGCATATCCCCAAATATACCCCCACTATCAATAAGCCATGGTCACATCTGAATTTGTTTTTCAAATTGGCATGTCAAAAGGGCTATTAGATACAGTCAAATGCTTGTAAGATATGCTAATTAAACAATGAATATTTCATTCCTTTATTTACTGTCCCTTAAGTGCCCTTACAGTAGAATGAGAGTATGCAGTCTGAGGAAGAGCAACTGAAGGTCTGACTAACTGAATGCTTGGACATAACTCTATCACAGAGTAAACACACCACACACACAAGCACATGTTGACATGATGCAGAGAAGATATTTGGAGTGTGCAGGAGACAAAGTGGAAGGATAGCAAAGCTCGAAGTATAAGATGCAGGATTTAAACTGTACTATAATAGTTTTGTATCAGGGTAAAATGTAAAAGGTAAAATATCCAATTTATTTAAATAGATACCAGTAAAATATCTAAAATAGATGGGAGTGGTGTTTTTGACTAGATTTTTTAATGTAAATCTGAAGTATGAAATGATGCCTGAGGATTGGAGAAAGAGTTTACTTGAGGTACCAATTTTTTAAATAAATGGCAATGTGTAAAGAGCTTTTTTGCTAACTTTATGTTACCTTTGTATTAAAAATTTCTGGACACACAAAAGAAAATTCTGGAAATACAAAAGGCTGTGACACATCTAATTGCTGCTTGAGCAACTGTGAACAGTACAGCATGCCATTTTATTGTGAGAATTTATATACACTAGATTAACATTGGGAATTTATTTGCATTACAATGTAATTGTGCTCACAAAACCATGATGTGACCTTGGCTTTAGTATTGCAAAAATGGCTAAATAATTTGGAAGACAAAGTTACATAGAATGTTTATACAGTACACCATTCAACCACACACACACATTTTCATTGTCATTCTTCATCTATCAATAATTCAGTTTGGTTTTATGAATTGAAAATTCATTATTTAAGCGATAAAAATGCAGGTAAAGTAACATTTCCTTATTATGTTCTTTAATAAATATTACTCTATGATAAAAACATAGTCTGTACAATATACAGCGGTTATATCCAGTTTTACAAGTTTGATGGAAGTTTTGGGTGTAATTGAGGTGTCCCTGGACTTGCTCTATCTTGAGGCAACAAAGCTACTGAGCCACTTAAAGAGCTTTTAGAAGCCTGTCTTGATAGGGCCACATGGCCAGGTATTGAACTGTACGGTTTCGTAACAGAAGTAAAGGAAACGGCTTGACTGGACCCTGACACTGAAACCAGATGGGACTCATCAGGTTTATGTGATCCTTGTTTTACTTGCTTCGACCTGTCAACATGTCTCGGAGAAGGAATTGATATAGAAATAGTGCTGATGTCCTGAGAAGAGAGATCAACCAGGGATCCTCCCCTTTCTTTTGTCTGGGAAGATGCACGACAGAGGCTATGATGAGACAGCAGAGAGCTTTGGGATCCTGAGGTGCTTGAGGGATGGCTGTGAACTGAAGTCCTTTTTCTTTGCACTGCAGGACTTTGGGATGTAGGGCTCCAGGCTGGTGGGGTGCTATTGGGGGAGACATTTCTAGAGCCATATTGAGCAAGTGAAGCCAGAGCAAATGGTTGATGTGAGAGTTGACAAACATTTTCAGAATTCTGCTGATAATGATTCTCCGATTTTGGGACACATGGGTTTGAAATATTAGTTGAGGCAAGTGTGGATCTTGAAGATGGTGAAGGAGTGTCTGTCCTGATTGGTCTGCTCAAATCTTCACTCCGCTTTTCATGAAGATGCTGAGCAGACTGTAACTGGGTGAGTATTGGGTTAATTGAATGAGCTATTAATGGAGTAATGGTAGAAGGTGAGCGAATGGCAAATTGAGCCAAACCTCCTCCTATTCTCCCTTGTTGAAAGAAACCAGGCAGTAGGCCTGTAATGGTGGAGGTACCAGTTGGAAGCTGTGGTTGGGAATAGAGTTTAGTCAAACTGGAGTCACTACAGCCACTAATTATGGGTCTTTGAGAAGCATTTGTGACATCTGTAATGCTAGATGTAATAGTGGTGATTGTAGTTGTTGTGGAAGATGGCAAGGAGCTGGAAGCGAAAGGCATAGTAGAAGAGGAAGGTATCTTGGATCTGATTGAATCTAGAATAGGGGTTTCTACTCCAGAGCCAATCTGTGAACTAGCTCCAGACGAGGAGCTACCAAGTCCAGTAACTCCAGACATCATAGGAAACCTTTTAAGATAACCTGGTGGGTCTTTAACTGAATTTAGCAAAGGCACTGGAGGCCGAAAAAGTGCATGAGGCAGATGTGGGTGGCGAGTAAGCGCAATCGCCACTGAAGTGGTAGCTGCAGCAGCTTGGAGAGGGGCCTGGATCAAAGGAGCCCAGATGACCGGAGTATGTGATGATGGGGTTTGGGAAGCATGAGGACCTGGTGCAGGGGTCTGCGTTAGGTGAGCACAGTGAGCCATATCTCTGTCATGCTGCACAATCTGCTGGATGATCTCATTTTCCTGGTAATTTAGCCCACTTGAGTTGAGATCCCTCTGTACTTTGTGCTGGAGGACAGAGTTTTTCTTTCCTACAATGATAAAATGGCAAAACAAGTCATTTTACATGCATTTTAATAAAAGACTGCAGATATTTCTAAATATTTCATAACATTTAAGCAAACATTGTAATTCCTTTGGGTTTACTTACATCCCCTAAAGGTTAAAATGTTGTATTGACATGTTTTGATAACTTTTGTGAGAATAAGCCACTTGTGCTGTTTGCATTATACAGAAAAGACACATCTCCTTTCTGTTAAAAATTAACAAATAAAATTTAACCTAGTTAATTTGAACTTAGTTAAAGTAATAACTTGTACTTAAGTACAACATTTTACTACTCTTTCTGTCTCGTGGTGCATGCTGCGGCTGTCATAACATTAACATGACATATAATATAAAATACTTTTTGAAAATTCGACACAAAAATGGCAACCCTTATGTGTAACCATATGTGACTCTCACCAATACGATCCAGACGATCTACAGCCACAGTTTCAAAGGCACGGCGCATCATAGGATACTCTTCCAGCACTTCGTTAAAGTTGTCCACAGACAGTGAATACAAACGACAGTATGTTTCTGCCCTCACACTAGCTGTTCTTCTGCCACGAGTCAGCAAACAGATCTCTGCACAAATAAGACATTTACATCAGCAAGTCATCCCATGCAAAAAGATAAACAAAAACAACAGAAAAAGGTAATTTTTAACTGCTGATAAAAACGATATAGATGCATAATTCAGATCATAGTTATCTAATATTACCTAATTGGCTTGTTTTTATGTGTGTGATCTGTTTTGTTTTATGCAGCATCACATGCATTTGGTGCCTAAAATACTACTGCCACTATCAAAGTTCAGTGTGTGCTGAAGATGATAGGAAGGGTTTGTAAGGATTTAAATGTATTATCTCTATAGAATAAGCCCTACACGCCAACAGCTACAGTAACTAAGTTGTTTTAGATGCTTCTTGCAGCAATATGAAGTGAATAAAGATTATCAAAATATGGCATGGAACAGGAAGCTAATGCATATTTTACAAAGGTTCAAAGTTTCCATGTTTATATCACAATTGGACATATTTATGTACTCTCATGCACTGTTCTGTGGCTCAGTAATAGGCGGCTCTAGAGCTTGATTTGAGAAAGGAAAATATCTAAATCAATAAAACGTCTTTCATTGGTTATTTATTCATAGTAATAGCACAAAGGTGCCCAGGTAATATTCTCTCTTCTTTTTTACTCATTCTAAATAATGAATTTCTGGGATAAACAAAAAATAGATTGGTTGTAAATAAAGTATTTGTGGCCCTTTTTGGAGTCAATATGAAAAAGACAAAGTAGTTGGCAAGGCCTAAAGGAATACAATCTCTTTCTATCTATCATGGTCAGATCCATAAAGAACCAGCAGCAACGAGCCACTCTATCAAAGCTAATGAAGTAACTTCTATTCAAGATTAATATGTCTAAAGAAAAAACAAGAAAGTATGAGTATAGGCTCATATGAGTAAGTTAAAATGAGTGTATTCCAGTACTGTTTCATTATGTAAATAACATGTACCAACGATAGAGTGTTTTAAAAGAGAAACCAAACTTGAATTCCAATTTTTCAACAGTTACAATTATCAAACAAATGCTATACTAGTTAATTGACTCTGAATCCAGTCCTGAACAAGCAGTCAGGTTAATATGAGACACTGTCAGGAAAAACTATACCAATTCAATGAAGCAGAGCACGAACTGCTGTCTGGACCTCTAACAGGAGCAACCGAAAGAAATATTGTATGATACATACTTATATATTTGACAAAATGAACATGTTATTCTATAATTTGTACATAACGTAATTTGAATAGTGCCCTGTGGTTCTGATAAACAATGGTTACATATAATTTGAAAAAAGATTAGAAATAGCTTACATTTTTATATTATATCACAGCCTTAAAACGAGTCTGTTTTTTCTGTCTTTCGTTTACCTAAAAGATTTATCTGCAGAAAGATTATGAGCTGTGTGTTGGATATGTAATGACTCTAATGAGAAATAATGGGTTTTTTAATGCAACTAAATCTGCAGCTTGATGATAGTGTGATCGACTTAATAGTAACCCTGGAACCCACAAAAGATCCTCATGGTGCAAAATGAGGCTCGTCTGTATTATCTTTTCAGAATTTGCTAAAACAGTTTGCGTGACTATTATCATCTGTGAATACTCTCAATGCTGTATTTTTTACTGCAAAGCATAGGCCATTAAAAATCTACTCTACAGAGCATTATAAACATAACTGACACTCACTTTTTAAATCAGCCCTAAAACAATTCATGAACCAGATCCTAAAACAATTAAATCATACTTTTAAAAGCTGCATTGATAAGCCTCCACAGCATCAGTCATTCATTATTTTCTTTTCACTCCTCTCTTGTGCTATTATTTGAACGCCACTGAAAAGTCCCACTGAGCAAGTTAAGGGAAATTAATTTCATGAATGGTTAACTGATGTCGGATGAAGTATTTCCCATGGTTCTCAAAATTGGGCCCATTCACTGCCTTGATTCCCTGGAGAATCATCTGATAACATAGCAGAGCTCCAGCCTTCACAGCTAAACTCAATACAGACACTGCAGCTAAAACCTGTTCAGGTGACCGGAATGAATAACTGTTGTGTATATTGGTAAAACAGCACAAAATAATTTCAAAGAAATACACATATTAACTTAAAACAGGTCTACAATGTAAAAGGTCAAAAGGTAGGCATTTAATGATGCTTCTACTAACAACTTTACACACTATTTTGCCCTGTTATATGGATATGGTCTGGTTTTTCAGGCCATATTAATAGTTTGTGATTCAAAATGTTAAACTTTTTATTTCATAAACGTCGATACAGCATGGTAAGAATAGGGGTAAGATACAGTAGAATAAACATTATGCTCTATTATCATTGGCAGTAATTCACCTATTGCTAGAAAACATTCAGATGGAAGTTTTAGACATATAACAGTCCCTCTGACATTTGCTAACTTATTTCTATTTTTTTGTGAAACTGCGATGCCAAGCCAGAACCAGAGAAATTGGTAATTTTTATTATCTATGTTTTTGCAAGGAAAATTGGTGTCTGAGCAGTTAGTAACCACACTAGATAAGCTAGCTTAATTGTAATATAATTTCTTTTGAAATAGAATGGCCAACAAGCTCAGGTGTCCAAAAACGTTTAGTCATATAGTGTGCATGTGATGTTCAGTATCTTACCTCCAAAGTAAGATCCGTCAGATATCTTTGTCTCTTTGCTGCCTTTGGTCAGAACCGTTAGCACCCCATGCTGAATGAAATACATCTTCTTGCCAATGGTACCTTCTCGGATTATATAGTCTCCTGGCTGGAACACTTCAAAGCGCAACTTGGTTAGCATGGAGGTTACAAAGTTGGGATCCGCATTGGCAAACAGAGGCATTGTGGCCACCAGCTTTCGACAGTTGAAATTGATGATCTCCTAAATACCAAAATATTTGGGGACAAAAAAATATGAAAATATTTTGTAATTTGGTATTTTATTTCGTCTAAAATTCATAATGAGAAAGGAGTAAATGTTAATCCTGACCTCTCGTAACGGCTCATTTAGTTCCCCAAGTATGCTCTCCTCATCAAACATCTTGCCTTGGTAACGGTGTTCATAGTAATCATGGATTCTTTGGCGCATTTCAGCAGGTAGCTTGTGAAAAGACATATATTGCTCCACTTGTTTGTACTGTAAGGGTCAAACAATACAACAGTCAATAAAGACGGCTTACCAGAAAGAACGATACAAACCTAATCCTATATGCAGTCAAAAAACAAGGCTATAAAGACAGTGGGTGCTTGACTGGCCTGCCTGCAGTACAAATAGGCTAAGTATTGAAAAAGCATGGCACTTCATAAAAAAGATAAATGGCATGTCTGGGACAATTAGCATCCTTTGAAAAAGAAACTCTTAAAAAGTTCAATTATAGAAAAGATGATGTAACACAGGTGTAAACATGCGTCCCAGTTCAATGTGTTGCATACATATAGTTAGCAACACACTAGTTGGTAAACATAGGATTTATCTTCTTTGTTCCATTGTCCATTAAATATAGGTTGAAGGAATTAAATTAATCTCAGATTCTATAATTTACATCATTTTACAAAATTCATCATTCTTTCTGAAATGTGAGTTATGCACTTCACACCAGTGTACATTCATTGTTTTGTTCGTAATTTGTTATTCAATCAGAATATGTGAAGACTCCTAGACTGTAGGACCTTAGTATTTTATCCAAACATTCTCACTTATCTTTTATAACTTTTGTGGCATTGTCCTCCACCAGCCATTCATTTACCTTCTTTCCTGACTCCAGCATGGTTTCATTGTTTCCCTCACTACATCCTAACAATCACGTTTCCATGTCAGCTATGCCTGCCTTCAGTAGAGTCACACACAGTGCTGCTGTCTCTTTGTGTATTGCTACGGATATTTTTAAGCAGATTTGTTATTATCATATTCAAGGACACTCGACAAAGCCAGTACGAATAACATAAGACAACAGGAAATGTCAAAAGGCTCAGTTGAGCAAAGCTCATAAGAGCCTAAAAGCAAAGAGGGACACCTAACTGTCGGGATAAATTAGGCTGAGCTGAGACATGGAAGGAATAAGTGTCATTGGAATTTGTTCTCTTCAGAAGAGGAGATTTGGTACTGTCAGCAGGTTAAACAAAAGCTTTTTCAATCAACTAAATAATAATTTAATTACTTAAATTCAGTATTCTACTTAAATCCAGAAACTCGCTTACTTATCTCATTTACATTTCCTTAAACATTTAATATATTGTTTGCATATAATAGAAAATTCTGCATAAAAACTATTCAGACGCTACCTTTTTTGCATACCTGATCTGGCATCATTGATTATTACATCATAAAACTGAATTCATGCTAAATTCAAAAGAAGGTATTGTGACCATTGTAACCTTTTGAGACTTTTAAAAATAGTCTGTCACTTCCAAGCATCAAGATATAATAAAAAAAGATATTATGCTCGATCAGATAAGATTAAATTATCAGACTGTACATTCATGTAAATGTTATGATAGTAATGGATATAATGGCCAGCCATAGTAATAGGTGCCAACCATAGCGTAATGATTAAGATACAAGACAAGTTATACAAAAGACTCTCTGTTGGACCCTTGAGTAAGGCCCTTACCCCTCAATTGTTCAAATGTTATACAGTACACTAATTAACTTGGGTCTTTTCACATAACAGAGGTGAAAGCTGCAACAGATCAGTTAACACTCCAAAGCTGCTTGGCGTGAAAGAACACTGATCACCATCAATGTCAGTAGAATAAAATACTTTGAAAATACTAAGCAAAAAATAAGTATATTATTTAACATTTGGCAAGTCTGAGATTTGTATTCATCTTTGTATTCCAACTAATGTTATGTTCCTGATAACTTGACTTTTACCAACCTTCTCCTGATATTGCCTTCGAGATGAATCCAGTGATTGTATAAGGGCAGTGGCATGACCCACAAACATGGCATAGCATGTGGCGCCCACAATCATGCTGAGAATGGTCAGCCAAACGTCTGTCATGCCCACTGGTGGATACATGCCATACCCGATGCACAGCATGTGGCTCATTGCCTTAAACAAAGCATACGAGTATTGCTGACCCCAAGTATCATTCTGCAGAGAAACAAGACAGGGAGTAGGAGGACAGAGAGTGGGAGGCAGAGAAAAGAAAGTGAGAGCAAAGAGGGGGTGGGGGATGAAAATACACAGATGAGAATGAAAACACAAAAAGAATTATAATTAATTCCTACACTCCATTTTAAATGTTAATGAGAGCAATATCAAACACAGATACAATAGCCATAGTTATTTTTGTATATAATTGGAAATTATGTTTACACTGTCAGCAAATGAGCAATAGTCTGTGGTAGTCGGTTGGATAGAGCTGTGGGCCACATACTAAAAACTTGTGAGCTTTAATCTTAGCTCCTATAGGCACTGACAGGCTACTAAGCAGGGTTCTTAATCATTTCGACTGCCAAGCCTGCATTTTGATAAATAAATATTCTTAATATAATGCACATGTAATTATGAGAAAGTAAAGTGTTCAAGTTGGCCCTATTTTCATTTTCATTAAAACATTTTCTAGAACAATCTCTGAGATTAGCAATAATTGTCGGCCAGATAATGCAGATGTAAATAAAATGTATTATCACGCCACATCATTTACACTCATGGTAAGATTGAAAAGTTTTGGATTATCATGAGCATCACCAAGTAAACAAATGGCAAAAAACTGCCCGGCATAGGCTGGGATTCAAACTTGAAAGATTCAGATGATAGCTAAATGCACTACCTACTAGAATACCACAGTTAAAACTATATATAACA
>JAOUQU010000007.1:3063197-3076353 GCA_028566735.1 Ammoglanis amapaensis
GGATTGTGGGAGGAAACCGGAGTACCCGGAGGAAACCCATGCTGACACGGGGAGAACATGCAAACTCCGCACAGAAATAAGGCATTGTAAAATGAGAGTCTATAAGAATTCTTCCATGATGTGTGAATAGTATGTCGGAACCTGTTATGCAATAGGCTTGCAGAACAGGTAGATTTAACTGGGAAGGACTGTACAGCAATGCTACAACATACAATCAATAATAGATTATGATTACAATAGGCCTAATAAAACTGTTGTGTGATTTGTGTCATTGTTGCTGTGTGTGTGTGGGGGGGGTTGTTTTATGCAGAGTTTGTGAAATCACCACTTGATGATACAGCAAAGAAAAGAAAAAAGCAACCAAATGATCAGAGCATTTAAATCAATGTTATCAGTTTCCACCACCAAACTGACCATGTCACAAAGAGGAAACATCGTGTGGTGGTAGTCAGCCTGTTCATAAATATTCACTGACTCTATTCATGCAGACTCCCCTCTTGAGGTAGTTTATTGTGCTTGTGCTTGGAATCATGTGATTCTGATGGGAGGAGGAATCTATAAATAGCTCTATAGCTCTGCTTCCATTGACATCATTTAGGCAGGAGAGATGGAAAAATAAACAGAGCAAGAGAGGGCTATAAGAGTGGAGATTCTTAATCTAAGCTTGAAATTCAAATAAACCTCTCATCAATTTTGATTTTCTCTCTGCTCTTTAATTTAAACCATCAGAGCGGAGTGTCCATTTCCTAGAACCTTCATGTCTGGCCAGTCTGAGCTTCTGAAACAAGTGAACAGATGGGGAGGGGGACATCAAACAAAGGAAAATGGAACATGTGTAAGGGCCCAAATGTAAATATTTTGGATCATGTTTTTAATGGGCAAAGCTTAGTCTACTTAACCAAGCAAAAAACTGGGTGGCCTTTTTGCTGTGTTGAAATCTAACAAGGCTTTATGCCCCATCATGATAAACAAGAATCAATTTCATCAAATAAACTGCCTTGCTTTTTATATGGGTTTTGTTGGTTGGTCACTTGTAAGAATTTTGGGGGCTTTTTAATGCCTCCCTAAAAACTAATGTAATAAATATGTGTTCTAAATTGATTTACTTCGCCATGCTTCTGATCAGAATTAGGTTGTTTGGTAAAACTATTTGTTTTATGTACTAGTAGTAATATTACAATAAAAGTCAAAAAGACTGCATTATATTACAGAGTAGACAAGAAATTTGAATTAGGACCACCGACTTAATATGCTGTCAAAACATCTCTGACCTACCTGAACCCTACAAGGCCTCAAAGCAGTCTTTCTGAGTGATGTGATACATCCTATTCGACACATGCACATATTCAGCATGTACATTCTTATTTCAATGCTCTTCAAGATCTTCAAGTTCCATTCCTGCAAACTCATTGTGAAAGAAAGTTTCTTGTCATCCCTGGTGGTAAATCAACAGCTTTTGCTATGTCTATAGTTAGCGGGGTTTTTTTTGTTTGTATGGTTGATTGGGGTTTTTTTTGTTGCAGTGAGGTAATTTCTCCAACATTAAACCCAGTTTACCATCTTTGGCGAGATTAGAACGGGGGAGTTGAGACTGCTGGTGTGCAGTTGTAATTACAATTACTCCACCTGGGGTTGCAAAGACATTGTGGGAGCTTTTAATTGTGGACAGCAGTTATAATATGCATTTAATACACCATGTTGGTGTGACACATCTCACACCTATGTGTTGGCCACACAAAAATGTTTGTAAAAATGCCCTTTTTGGACCGTTATCAGTGGATACTTGGTGCATATGCCTTTCAGCAATATTTGGTAGATATTTCAATCACCTGGAATCTGGTAATTTGGTCCATTTACTCAGGGACATTAGTCTAAGTTTTACTTCATAAATAAATTTCTTGTATTCAATAATACAGTCGATCAAAATGTGATTCAATGGATTTTATTATTTATACTAGTTGCAGGTAAAGGATTTTTTAAATTATTGCTCAGAACATGGCTATGTGTTTGTTTTGCCCTTTCTTTAATGCTGAGGTCTAATCTACATGGGTTAAATGAGGAGAGGCTTTGAGTGACTTTCTATTCAGAGTCAGCTGAATTCTTGGTATTTTTAGAACCACTGGTATTTGGAAGTCCTGCATTGTTATTATTGATTAAACCCAAAAATGTTTAGTTATGTTCCTGTAAAAGTATAATTTTGGACAAATTGTTTATTATTATAAAACTACATAGATTTCACTTTATATATAACTTTATATTTTTTGGTAATGCAATATAAACAAACTGAATTATTTCCTCAATAGCCTGTGTTTGTAAACCTTTATTTAACTTTTTTTATAGTAAAAAAGAAGTATAAAAAAGTTTAGAGAAAGTCAAATATTGTAATTAAATGACACCATTTAAAATATTCTACATTAGGCAGGTTAAGTGTTATTAGAAGAGGCCCAACCTACTTTAGGGTTAGGATTAAACATTTAGATTTTAACTTAAGATATCAAATTGTAGCGCAAATATGTACTGTGATCATAGGAATTCTTTTTTCAGAATTTTGATAAATGGATGGTAAGTTCTTCATGCCAAAGATGTAGTTTGATGCCAAAGATGCCAAAGATCAGCAATTTTAATGTCATGTTTATACTTTGGTTACATTTGTGACAGGAAATTATTTCTTACAAGATTCATCAGTAAACATCAGAGCAGCGTGACTCAATTAGTTTTTGCTCCATTGTTCTCATTCTTATTGCTTATCATATGTGTTCACAACGATTAGATTAGCATGTAACATAGTTAGTAGCTAGTAGTTAGTAGTAGTAGTAGTTAGTTAGTTAGTTTGTGTGTTCAACAATAGCTGTTAGCATTAGCTGTTCACATTAGCATATGCGATTTTCCATGTGTTTCCGCTACACAGTGGTAACCCAGTGTAACACTAGCTGAATCAGCCAATAGTGGCATCTTAGGTTGGTGAGCTTTAATGCAACACTATTTTTTATTATTATTTTTTTTATCTTTTGTCCAACCTTTCTGGAAATCGTGTTTGCATTAATCTAAAAAGGTGTATAACCTAAAGTTATACAAACAAAGTTGTCAATAAGCTTGAAAAAACATATTTTAATAATAAGATAAACAGTTAACAAACATTTAAAAAAAGGTTAACATTCTTGTCATCACATATGTATAATTGTGCAACTTTTTGTATTTAATGCTGCTTTAATGCTCAACAGGTAGTTTTATGAGAAATGTTGAAAAATTTCTGAGAAATGACATTTTATGGAAAGGAAAAGGATTCTGTAGGACCATGCATGTCCATTGTCTGTATTTTGTTCAGCTTAGTCCTAGTAAAGGGTTGTCCACCTCAGACGTTAAGTGACATTGTTGGGTGTGTTTCACATGGTGCTATCCAAGGTTCTGAAGCACAGCCAGCTTGACTTATTGGGATTTTGGTGGTGACCACAATACGCATTTTACTACATTTTGCTTATTGTTGGCATATGTAATCTACAGCTTGTGATTTTGAAAAGTCAGAGCTTTGTTGTTAAATTAGTTCATTTTTCAATATGCTATTGTGTTGCGTTTAATGTAAAACTGTTTAAATGTGCAGTATGTAGGTTGGCCTTCTATTATTCATATAGAAACATAATGATTTTAATTAAGTGCAAGCTGATGGACCACACGAATAATAGTAAACTAGCATTTTCATTAACATTTTCAGGATTTAGTTTAATCCAGAGTGAGTTACACAGATTTTTTCCATAGATAAAAATCACCCTACTAAAATTGAAACAGATAGCATTATAAATCTGCAAAAATCCAATGAGAAACAATCTTTAAATTACTAAACACGTTGATTAGTATAAATGGTTAGTATAGTGCAGGTTAGGGTGTGATAGGGTGTGAGTGCAGAGAAAATCATTTAGTATATTTTGGATATCCACTAGAATGAGTTCAGAAGGTTAAAAAGCCAAATCCAATGCTTGTAGGTGACCACTAGAGAAAGGCTGTTTTCTGTAACTATAGCTTTGAATTAAACAAAACAAGAGTCTGATATGGAGAACGTCTAGGACTTGCACAGGGCCCTGATCTAAAATTTGCTATTTCATTGTTACATTGCACTATAGTTACTTACAACTTTAGTACCTTGCTTTACTTATGGACTTGACTAAACTTCAACAGGCCTAGTTGAATGTTTTGTGGAATACCTTCACATAAGAGAGGATACAGGTATAGCTAAAAATGTCAGCTGTGTTTTTAAGTTATGTGATTATGCACATTTGTGAAACTTGTAGTTTGTGCCACAGGCCTTCTCTGAAATTCATAGATTTGTGTGAACTTAAGTGCTAGTCAGATCTTGTGCAGAAACTGTGGAAGAAATGCAGATGGTTTGAACCAGCTTTCCTCAGGTCAGTGGATAGGTAATTTTATAAACTCCCCTGACTTTCTTATTATCACTGGAAATGTAAGAGACATCAAAACCATTTTCAGTTGGTTGTTAAAAGGTGTCATTTGCTATTTGTGATATATACAGGTCTTGGGTGGCTCTGATCCTTACAGGAAGATATTTCTTCATTGTTCATGGCAAAAAAATTATTAGCCTTATTATATGACACATTGTACAAAATGAATTTCAAGTTTATTCCCATTATACACTGGCATTACATTGACATATGGATGTATAATTAACTGAAGCCACAACTTACAGTTAAAGTCAATTCCTTAAAACTATTAACATTTTCTATCAATAATTAGACGTGTTTATTGATTAATCTGTTGATTCCTGAAGAATATTTTTGGTCTCCCAAACTCATTTGTCATCTATCTTGTGGGAATAAAGTACAAAGTGCCTATGTATACATTTTACATACACATTGGAAGTGGGCACTTTTCTAAGAACGCTTACACTCCAGTCAATGTTCTATGAAATGCTAGAATATTAACACATCAGCGACACCGCATGTGAAATACTGTGTCCTACAATGTATGTTGTTTTTTGTCAGCATAACTATTAATACCATACTAACTTAAACCGCATCTCAAAAAACTTTATTAATTTCTTTCTTATTTAAAAGCCTGTGCACAATAACCAATGCAATACAAATAAATTTAAATGCTTTATACTTTTCAGCAACAGTTTAAGGAAGACCTTTTCCAGTTACAGCATAACCTCAACTCAGTCAATATCCTTTTCTTGACCAATGTCATTGCCTAGCCAAACAAGTGTTCTATTCAATTCAAAACCACTTAGTGGCAGTGCTGTACTGTTTGAGTATTTTTCAAAAAATATATAAATTTACATTTTCAGCATTTAGGCAGACACATTTATTCTTATTCAGGGGCCTAACAGTGGCCTTGGTGGTAGAAGGCAGCCTTCGGGCCTCTAGCCCAGTATCTTACCTGTCACTTTCTCGCAGTGTCACAACACTGACACTGCTAAACTGAGTCTTCAACTAATTATACGGACCACAAGACCGAATAAAATGCCATACAAAAATGTCACTTTGTGCATCAAAAGCACATAAGGGGTTTTCCCCTTCTAAACAGTCTGTTACTGTATTTTGGTGTTTATTTCTTAGACATTTGGGACGTGTATTAAATGTGGTAGACCATCAATGATGTTACATCGACACCTTAGTGCCCCATTTGAAAAGTGCCTAGTGTGTTTTATTGACTTTTCCTGTCTATTCAATGGATCAATGGCTTCTAGTCATGTTGACTGCTTGGTTTAGAGTTGAGTTACTGTGTTTTGAGGCGTAACAGAACAGGCATTTTAATTTTGATCTATACGTGTATGGTTCCAATATTTTAACTGTAAAGATTTGGTTCAAAACAAGCACAGTGTATTTGCAGTGTTTTTATTATATGGGTCAACATGAAACACATCATGTTCAATACAGACTCAATATGCGTTGCACTCAATGCGTCGCGACCCAGGTTTACTAAATTAAATGATTCACGATGTATATTGAAAAAAGAACAAACCAGCCAACGTCTTAGTCCGTATTGCATTAGCCTTGCTCTCAATTCGGTTTAATACGCTTTTATTAAGGCGAGTCTGTGCGCGATGGTTGTAATCAACAGCCTCAGACAGTAAAGTGGGAAAACCTAAACGTGACGTCAATGCCTAGTAACTGACGCAGCCTACGACGGGAAAAAAGACCTGTATGCATGGTTTAATTTTCAACGTTCAGTATTATTTTAGGGGTACATATCCCTATTTGTGTATTGATTTGACAGAACGCATTCGGTCGTGTCGTTGTTTTCCTCGCCTGGTCTTTCCCTCGTTCGTGAGCAGCGAATCCGTCCTGAGTTTCCAAGCGAAAGTTGCATGGAGACACGGCGCGTAAGACGCGTGTAATGAAGAGAATGCTGAGAGGAGGAGAGTTAAGGGAAAGGGAGAGCGCCAACAAACTCATTCCAAGGGTGATCCTTACAGATTTTTGAGAGCTATGCAAGGGTTGGTTTAGGAAAAGGTGAAATAAGAAGAAAAAAGCTGCAAAGCAGTGGTGTTATAAAAATCACTGCATCGCAGTGCTTACAACGGAGGCGATTGGAAGCACGAACGGAGACAAAAAATGAATGTACATTGCATGCACTCCACGTAAGGATCCTGAGCGATGCCTTTGTGAGTGTTTTTTTTCCGTACCGCGAGCTAAAAATAGCACCACTGTTTGATCGCGGTCCAGAAATAGGCAGAGGGATAACACTTGTATAAAAAGGACTGCAATTCCGAGGAACCTTGGACATGTTGCTGAGGTTAGATCTGGATCAAAGCAGAATTTAATTCATATTGTGCATGCGATCACGTTAACTGATTTAAAATATATGTTTCCTCTTTCAGCACAGGCTTGCTGCATAGGTAAGTACACAAGCGAACCACTGTCTGGTATATGCTATAGTTCGTTTATTATTTATTGCAGGAGATTCTGTGCATGTATGATGGTTTGTCGTGTAGTATTGCAGCCACAGAAATGATGCCGGGGTAGCGGTGCCGGTGTTTATTCTCTCAACTACACCGACTTTTTTTCTCCCAGAGCAAGAATCTCTTTATGAAGATAAATATGAAAAGCAAAAAACCAAGCCCAAACTCATTTAAGCCATTTTGCTTTCTTTCTGTCTGAAAGTTTGTACATGGAAATTCCCAACATCAGAAACTCAAAACTGAGCATAGTTTGTCTATTAAAGAGTATACTAAATAAGGCGTGTTCATGGAAACAGTGCCAAAAGGAGGGCCAAAACTGGCGATACAGAAGGCTGCAGCAAAGCTGGAGAGGGGGAACCCGCAGGCTGCAAGGTTTTGCTGAATATACTACCATGTGGCGTGAAGGGAAGCCTGTATATTTGCTCAACATCCACCAACACTGCCTTCACTAGGCATCTCATTTTAAATACCACCTGCGGATAAGGCAAAATAGCTTGCTTTTCAATGGCATTTAAATACATCCTCAGCACCAAGTACTATTAGCAATCTTCCTACCTACATTGTTTATACAATACTTTGAGTTTTACATGTAAATAAGATAGAGATCATATGTAAATTGGCGGTTTGGGATGTCCATTCGTGATTTTATTGTACACCCGCATAACAGCAGTTTTGTGATTATCGATTTGGTTCCCGCAGATTTCCGTTTGTTTATTGTTATCAGCGTTATTTAGCGTATGTAAACACAAAAATGCGTCTTCCTGTGTCTGGAAAACTGCAGGCAGGATTGGGCAAACAATGTTGGTTAGATATGAAATCTGCTCTCCGTTGCGTAGAGTTTTGTTAACGAATGAAGAGTGTCTCTGAAAAAAACTAGAAAGTATTTTTTGTATTGATAGTGTAGGTGACGTGTATTAAAACAGACCTCTCAAAATTGCTTAAAGCTTTCTGTTGAAACTTTCTGTTTCTGTTGAAGGGTGGATTTAATTTTATTTCTTGAAATAGCAACTAGGACGTCGAAGCACAGTCTAAATGTAAAAAAATAGTAATTACAATGTATAACGGTCCGTTGAAATGTAACAAACGGAGGCATTACAAAATTGGCTATATTTGCTTAAAAACAGTGTACCTGGCAACCTTGTGTGGGGCTTCTCGAGCGCGCACGCACACACACAGCTCTTCTTTCGAATGATACTTTAGTCTTTAGTTAAACGTACAGATACGTGCTTTATTTTTTTATCGAATACGTTTAGAATATTGATTTGTATTCTGTTATGACTGTATCCCACCAGTAGCACATAGTTAATTAACAAAGGGTTCGTTTACTTTACAGTAACAATGCACTCAGCTTTCAGTAGAAACGACCGTTGATGCTGGCAGCTATGATCACGATAGTAAATAGAATACAACGTAACCATTTGATTAGAAACTACAATATGTTTACAGAAATCCATTTAAAACTCCTATGTTGTTTTCATGGTATTACTAGAAGTATACGTTTCTTAACCACGTAGCATTTAATTAAATAATAAACAGGCATGTAAAACGACAGGTTGCTGGCATGGAAAAGCGATCTTGATTTCTTCGATATTTTAGATACTGTTGCTCTCTGGTCTAACACGTCTATCCCCTGCATAGAAATATATCTATAGAAAATGAATTTTGAAGGTGTGAAATTAGTAGAAACATGATTTTTCCCGAGTCGTGACTGCTCTAGTGAGTAATATGGGCGCGTTGGCTGCGTCAGGAGATGCAGTCGCTGCGTGCGCTGCAGACGGAAGGGGGAGAATCGTGACTGACTCCAGGAGACATCCACAAACAAAACGCGCACTCATAAAATCCTCATAATGGTGGCATATGGGCAATATATTCACACGTGTTTTCTTTTTAGCTCTAAACTATTTGCTTTGAGCCACCTCAACCTTCCCCTCCACCAACGAAGACATGAGAAGAATAGCCGTGATTAAGGGATGGGAGGGAGGATCTTGGTTTGGGATGAGTTCAGACCGGTGTGTGTGTGAGGGTATCCAGATATAGATCGTGACCCTCCCACCTAGTACAATTTCTTGCTCGTAGTTCCAAAACAAGGTGGCCAGAGACTTTGGCTGCATTTGGCAAATGTATTAAACGGACATAAACAATCCCGGTAAGTAAAATTCAGCTACCAAATACAAAAAAAATACATCAACTATATATATTAACTCTACAATTGTATTATATCAATTTTGAAGTACATATAATACGTATTATGTTGTTATGGTAAAATATTTTATTAAAATACTTTTTCATCTAAATGTTGGCATTGCTTAAAAGTTGCTTGGATAGTTCCAGATAGCAACGGATTTTTTTTTCAGGCACATCTATTACATACTGTTCATCCACAAGTTGCATGCAATGCATCATTTCTACCAAAGGGGTCACCAAATTTATAAATTCTAGTAAGGCTAGAATAGAATAAACTTATATAAAGTTTTATACTAAACCTTTGATCGCGTGGTTAATTTTGTTTTATATTGTTCTAGAACATAATTGTACCACTGCAATTATTTTTAATTGTGATGAGCCAGTGAACTATTTGGTCGTGCAGAAACCTGTTGTATTGTTGTCTTCATGTATTGTACATGAAGTCAAACACAAATCTATATGTGAAAATCTTCTTTACTTGCATATGTTTAATTAAAAAAATACTTTTTATGTCTGTTATATAAATTGATGTGGTTAACACATTGTTTTCTTAAAATTTACATAACGGCCCTTACAATAATACAATATCATCGGTTTTAAAACAGTTGATTAAAATTTCTAATATTGTTTTATTGGTCATCTGTGCCAACTACGATACAATTTGGTTGACCCTTTTTTCTTTCATTTTTTTGAAAAAGGGGGGTCCCTATATGAGCAAGGCACCGATTGGTGGATGACGATTTTTTGTTTGCTCCAATAAGATCCCTCGCTGCTCCCTATTTATTGCGAGCAGATTACAGACTGCTCTCTTCCTACCCTCAGTACTCCTGTGGCACTATCTGCTTTTTGAGCTTTGCTAAATCATATCGGGATGACAGGAGATCTATTTTTTTAGGCTACAACGAAAAAATGATACCGCAATGAAACAAGGACTATGCACCATACAGATTTGATCGTGCACACTTATTTCAACAGCAGCGAGCCAGTGCGGAGTGGTAGGAAGGTGAAGGTTGCAAATAGGAAAAGGAAGGAAAGTCGGTTTAGGAGCGTATTCAGGACCGTGGAGAGCACTCGCATCGGCGCTCGGGGTTTGGATGCTAAGCCTCTTCGTCTCCTCTCCGTGCTTGTAGAATGTGTGTGTGTGTGCGTGTGCGTGTGCGTGTGCGTGTGGGAACACTCTTCGGGTTCGGAAGCGGTTACGCTGCTTCTGTCGCCGATATCTGGATACACACTTCGCGGTCTAGGAAATAAAGCAAGACCAAGGTTCACCTGGATACCACTGTGGACTTAATCTGCGAGCAGACAGTGAAATGTCTTTCTCGAATCTTTTTGCGGTCTGGGCTTGCTGTTCATAAGTATCTAGCTGGGAAGCCCTTACCCCAAAAAGCATTTGCGGAAGACGCATTCGGCGAATTTTCATCAGAAGAGACTTCACAGACATTATTATTATTATTAATATTATTAGTTACGTTTATTTGTGTCGTTTTTATACAAAATACCGCTTTTGCGGCTAAAAATGTGAAAAACGAACTTACTTTACAGCAATCTTGACTTATCTGGCTCTTCTTAGCCAGAGCTCGTTCTCTCGACAAACATTGTCGTCGCACTAAGTCACCCAAACATCACATTTTCTCCAAATAGGTTTCAGTTCACACGTGGGAAAACACTGAGGTCCATTCGGAAAGGAAAGTAAAATGGGCTGGGCATCTCGTTTGGGTACATTTAAACCCACACGCTGCTTAAGTGATCCCACCCTTTTTGAAATTGCACATAAGTTACACACTTGCTGTCATTATTCTAGATACATCAAAGGCTTCTTTATGACGTCATGTGTTATACATCACTTTCGGGTTCCAACGTCACTGTGCGTCTGTACGTCATAGTAGGTGCCCGAAAAGATTACTCCTCTCCAGTATTTGCGCGCGCGCGCGCGCACGCACGCACACACACACACGCAAACGGCTTTAACACCCTCTGTGAAATTCAAAATAAACATTCCCTGTCATTCACAAAACATATTGTAATTATCTATGAGAAATAATTTGCCAATTGTAAGGCCCCAAAGAAGAAAGTCTTTGTGTTGATTTCTCTTTCTCTCTCACCCTAAACATGTTTGTGCATATGTGTTCCAGCATTATAATCACAATAGCTAACACAATGATTCTTATAGAATCAGATATTAAATGTATAAAAGCAAACACACACACATGCACAACTTGACCCAATGTATTGGGACACATTACTTGATCATTGGGATTCTGGTGTTTAATGTCCTATTATTACAGATGTATAAATTAAGTACCTATTGCAATTATCCTTTTAATTGATTCATAAAAGCATGTATATTTCTAACTATATTTGAGTGTATGAATAGGAAAACACAGTTGCAACAATCCACTTCCCCCTACAACCCACTTTCCCCTTACAATCCATTTTCCCTTTGAATTGTGCAAGCATTTGGGAACCATGCAAAGTTACATTACAGAAGTGCTGAGGTGCATAATGCATATAAAAGTCACAAAGGCTCTACTGACTCATTAACTGCAGAGTTCCACACTTTCACTGCCATTAACATCAGCACAAAAATGCTATGCCAGGAGATTCATGGCATGGGATTCCATGGCCAAGCAACTGCATACAAGCCACACATCATCAAGCACAATACCAAGTGGCAAATAAAGTGGTGTAAAACACACGGCCACTGGACTCAGTGGAAATATGTGGAGCAACAAATCATCTGACAGGTTTGGGTTTTGTGAATGCCAGGTGAATGATAACCTCATTATCATATAATGTTCAACTTTATAATAATAAGAGTTCACCATACGGGGTCGTGCATAAATGGACCCCTTAGTTTCAATCAAGGTAAATTGTATGCTTCTAAAAACAAAATACAAAAAGTATGCTGGAACTAGTATTGCCTTTTTCCAGCATATGAAATCCATGCAAACCTACAAAACAAAGTGCGTAGAAACTTTAAAACTCCATGAAACACCTTTAGGATGAACAAGGACAGCAATTGAAAATCCTGGCTTGTCCATTAGTGATGTTTGGGTTATACATAATGAATGGGTTATACATTTTTGGACACTGGAAAATTTTATGGAAATGCCTACTAGTAAGATGGAAGCTGTTACAGTTGCAAGTAATGGAACCGTTCCTCAATGAAGATTATAGATATAGAATCGAATGTGACAAATACATATGCAGGTGTAAGGTCTAGGTTTCCCAATACTTTTGTTCATTCAGCGTCATGACTAGGTACACAATGGGCCAGTTGAGAAATATCCAAAATACAATAAAAGTGTAAAATTCTAGTTAAATATTAGTATTAATGTAAACTAATCACTATCTCGGCAATGGGAAATGTACACAAAACGACGGATGGTTATGATATTTAAATAATACGATAAGGTAAATTTTGGTCATTTTAAACATATTTGCTCGAGTAAGTTCTTGCTAATTTGTTTTAAAATAATTAAAACATTATTAAGTACAGATGTTACGGAATGTTCATTTTGCAACAGAACCCACCAGGGACGAGATCCGCCATTTAATGCTAAACATTTCATCATTATAATAACCAGATCCTGACTGTAACGTGGTTTCTGTAAACTTGATGAACGTGTAAACAGTCCCAGAAAAAATACTGAAACAAAATTCTAACTCAGGGAGACACGTGGCCCTTTTGCATCGCCATAAGCCAAGGCTGTCATCCCAATATGGATCTCCTCTTAACATGTCTTCAATTGAATAGGGTACAACGATAAAGAAAACTTTCCAATCATTTCAAATTGTTATTAACATTACTGTTATTGCTAGGTTTGTTGTTACTAAATTTATGGAGTACGTACTAATTTCCAAAGGTTCTCTCACTCGGTTCGCCAGGTCAGCTTTGCTGCGTCCTTAATTCCTAAATTAAATTGCCTAGTCTAACACAAAAAAACCCCACAGACATTAAGAAAAAGTCGAAAAATATGTGAATAGTAAAAGACGAGTGTTGTCATAGTTTGTAAGATATTGCTTATATAACCTTTTGTTTAAAGTAGTATATTGAAA
>JAOUQU010000007.1:3105987-3122360 GCA_028566735.1 Ammoglanis amapaensis
ATGGAATTTGGCCGACTAGTAATTTTTTCGGTCGACCAACGAATAATCGATTATTTGCGGACAGCCCTAGTATTTACACACTACTACAATCCGTGCAGCAAAACACACATTTAGTGTAGTGAACACACTAGGAAGCAGCAGTAGTGAGTATACATTCCTGGCGCCATGGGCAGCCCTAGTCACGGTGCCCGCTGAGCAGTTAGGGGTTTGTTGCCTTGCTCAAGAGCACTTCAGTCGTCAACTAGAAATCGAACCGGCAATTTTACAATAACAATGACAGTCCCTCAAAATTGATACAGGTCAATGTATGACCTGAAATGTATTCATGAAATGAATATATTTATTTATTTTTACCTTGCCTGCAGATGATAACCCCACATGGCAGGCAGAAGCAGAGATCGACATGGAACTTTTCCATCAGGTAAGTGCATCTGTCACATATAATACATATTAGAATAGTGAATACATAATAATTTACATTTGTAAATGATATTCCTTTACTAGAATCATCTAGTGGTAAAGGTGCCTCCTTATCATGATTTGACTGTGACTTCGGCTGTGTCAGTTGGAATAGCTGTGTTAACAAATGCTGGAAGGACTCATGACGTACAGCCTTTCACCTACACTCCTCAACCAGGTTTGTTCGAAATAAGTTAACATACAAGAAGTCTCAGTAAACCAACACAAATAGATTTTAATAAGTACAAGCAATTTTGATGAAGCAGTATTAGACAACTTTGGATGCTCTGGTTTCGCAGTCCAAAGACATGAACCAGGGTAATTGGAGATACTGAATTGTCTCGTAGATATATAGCCACTGCAGTGCCGGTTCCAAACCTGGAAGAATAGGGAGGGTGGCGGTAGGAAGGGCATCCAACGTAAAAGATGTGCCAAGTGTAAGATGAGAACCACAACTCTTTCAAATGTTGCAGGACTGTATCGTTAAAGTTAGTGATGATTTGAAAAGTGATTCTTGTGTACATTTTAAAAAGCTGCTGTTTTTGAGGCCTTTATAATCATTTGTTTTACAGTGGTAAAAACACAAAATGCATTACATTATGTTTCATTTGGCTGTTTCTGTTGGGGTCATCAGCGTGAATAGTGATCCACATTTTATTTTGATGAATAGTGATCCACATATTTTATTTTACAGCATATAAACGCGTTTTAAACGCAAGCTTTTAAGCATTTTCTATTTTATCTTTATCTATTTTTTCTCTTGTCTTTATATCTTTTATAGTCTATTTAATGCACTTTGAATTGTGTGTGTGAGACAAAAAATGGTGCTATACAAATAAAGTTCACTAAAGTAAATAAAGTATATAATTATAAAGTTAAAGCCTTACTCTAACCTAATGCAATACCAAACCTGAATGAATAGGGAGGGTTGTACATCCTAGTGGCTAGATTACCCACAGGACAATTCGGTATCGCTAGTTAACCTGGCTGTTAGGGAGGAAAACTCACTCACTGTGGTGCCCATTTTACTATGTTTGTAAACCGCACGTGTGATAGTCAATGATCTATATTTTTGTTGTACAGAAAAAGGCAATATTTCTGTCAAGTCAGAAATATCAACCCAACCCTGCACTTTTGAAGACCAGATAAATGGTAAGAACTGTGAGAACATAAAAGATAAACAACAGTGCTGTTTATTTACTTTTAATTATTACTGATAATTATTACTAATAATTATTATTAATTAGATTTGTTTTAACTTGTCTTGTGGCAGCAATGCAAACTGGGAGCAGTAACCCGAACAGTACTGTGATAGCCCCAATAATATCAATTGTCAAAAGAGAAGAAGTTACGCCAATGGAAATCTCTTCCAATCCCACATCAGCTAAAATATTTAAGGTCAGCAATAAACTAATGCAAAATTTTCAGTTTCTTAACTATAAACTTTAAACTTTGTGATTTAATGATAATGTTTTATTATTTATTTAGCCTACAGAGGTTTTAATGAATTCAACTCAGCCGATTTTGGAAATTACTACCATCCTCCCTTCTAGCAACACATCTTATCCTAGTCCTGTTCCTCGGCCACCCGTTGAGTCTCAACAGCCCGTACCCACGATGTTCGCACCTTCAGAACCACTTAATACTATTCAGAAACCGAACATAGCAACCACAGCACCTTTTCAAGTGTCCTTATCTGAAGACGCAACTGTCCTTCAACCGGTGCCACCACAAGTCCCCCAGCAGTTTCTGCGGGAAACCCCTGAGACCCTGTCCCCAGAAGACAGCAGTCCAGATGGAACAGGAATGGTGGTAGTGGGCATTGAGGCTAGGCCCGCTCACTCCCAACAACCACAAGTTCCAACCCTTTTACCTCAGGAGGAGGTGGCACAGCTGGAAAGAGCTATAGAAGTTCTATATGGTACAACCGTGTCTGCAGAAAGCCTCCAGCAGCACGTTCAGGAGAACATGAACAGTTTAAGGCTGGGTGGCAACGAGAACACTCTAAACAATCAACAACAGCAACAACAAGAACAAAACTTATTACAAAACCTGCAGCAACAGCATCAGAAAGTGCTAGTGAACCTCCAGCATCAACAGACCGTTCTGGAGAATCTCCAGCAGCAGCAGAAGGTTTTGGAGAATCTTCAGCAGCAAACCCTCGGAAACCTACAACAGCAACAACCTCATCAGAACGTCCTGGAAAACCTGCAGCACCAAAAAGTTCTTGAGGACTTACAGCAACAGAACGTTTTGGTAAATATGCAGCACCAGAAGGTTTTTGATAATCTACAACAACATCAGCAGAATCTAGAACAACTTCAGCAAGAGCAACATCAAGAGGTCTTGGAGAATCTGCAAACGCGGTTACAGGCTGAACTTTTACAGCCACAGATTCCAATGCAGTGCACACCAGCTTTCACTGTTGTGCCACAGGAGCAGATGTCAGAGCGTCAAAACCCTGCACAAATAGATTCCACTCTGTCACAGCCACCTGAAGGTTTTCTACAGAATCCTTCTCCACAACCTCAGCAGCAAACACTTTTCCAGCAGACAGGAGGACTGCTTACTATCCAAACCTCCAGTTTTCATCAGCAGCCTCCTTCCCAGTCCTCACCTCCTCAACAGCTGTTTCAAAGTCACTCACCTCTGACCGAAAACCAGGACCCACAGACGGCGCTCTTCGGCACTTCTGAAGCTGCACAGGTTCAATCTGCTTTATTTCCCAACACAGTGACGATGCTAACAGGAAGTAATTTGTCTTCTGATCAGCAGGCCCCTTCAGCTACTCTGTTTATTTCTCAAGGTGTTTTGCATAGTCAGATCACAGCCGACAATACGCAACATCAGCAACAACAAATAGCTTTTCTCACACCAATGGAAACATCAACTTCGGCAACTCAGTCTGTCTCACTTTTTCAAGGACAGACTCAGTTGTCCACTCCAATGGAACAGCAGTCTCCACAGTCTCAGCCAATACCAACGCCTCAGCAGGCCTCTATTTTTCAGAACATGTCAACAATATCCCAAAACCAGGGCCAGCAACAGCCACAGACGAGTTTGCTTTTCTGTGCAACACCGGTAAACACACAAAACCTTCCTCTTTTGTTCAGTAATCAAAACCAGGGTCCAATCGGTGGCGAAACAATGCCTCAAAATATCTTTCAAGACCAGCAGCCCATGCAGGTAGTACCAAGCACTACTAATGTTCCATCAGACAGCAACTCAAACCAATCTTCAGGCCCCTCTACCCAGTCTGCACAAAACACACAGCTGCTTTTTCCACAGGCCAGTGCGGTCAATGTGGTCCAGCAAGATTCTTCAGAGCCTATGTCTTTCCAAGACGAGTGCTCCATTTTAGGTGACTCGTCTGTCAGAATGCCTTCAACCCAGCCCGTACTCTATCAGGACCAGCAGCCCATGCAGGTTGTTTCAAGTGCTAGTGCCTCTGTCTCTTCCACAAACCAAGCTTCAGTTAATATATTTTTGCCACAGGCAGCTATTTCAGCCCTGCAAAGTGGTGTTGGAACCCAAGAATTACCCCAGTCTGCTACAGCGACAGCCATTTTCAGCTCGCAGGGTGGAGTTGCACTTGGAGGACTACAAAACCCTGCTGCCACATCAAGTCAGCAGGCCTCTGATCCACTCTTTCAGACAACCCTAGGAGGGTCTCTCAATCAGCCTGGGTCGTCAGGACAGCAAGGCTTGTTCCTGTTCGAAATTGCAACTGGTAAGTCATCTTAATCCATGTTGCAACACATTCTTATTTTATTTATGTAAAGCAGATATCACACAACACACTAAATCTGGTCCAGTGTGAATGTGCCACAGAAATCCAACAGACCAAGATCTCAAACTTGTATTAGCTTTTTGTGTGTGTGAAGAGGGGGTCTTTTGGAACATTGTAGGGTTTTCGTTTAGAAATGTAATAATCCCTCACATGACAGTTCTTGAATTGCTTAATTATTTATGATGAAATAATATTCACTTTAAACGGCAGAGGACAGAAAGAAAATACAAGTACACATGCTAAAAAAATAAAAACATTACGAAAGACAGTCTTAACTTTGCAGCAATTAAAATGAAAATATATAATGTATCAAAATGGAAAGACAAGATCAAAATGAAATGTAATCAAGATCTAACATTTAAAGACCCTTGTGTTTTAAAGAGGTGTAAAACCCTAAATCAATAAATAAATGAATTAAACAGCAAAGGGTTTTGGCACTATTCACTTCATCTAGTTAATAATGCAGGTAGGTGATTTTCCAGCTTTTCCAGGATTATTTCCTTGTTGGTGTTATTGGTGTATTTATATAATATTAATTTCTATAAGGAAAGTGTCTTGGAAAAACTGGCTTCATTTATTTATATAAGATAAGAATTTGTTGTAAAATCTGGTTTCATTTTTATTATTAAGGGAAATATGCACCATTGTTTGACATAGTTTGTGCCTATCAGAAATAAAAATGCATTCAGTATACAGTATTGATTTTATTATTTTATTTCAATTTTATTTCAAAAAGGGTAAATTATGAATGCAATTTAGTGCAGTGAAATCACAATCGGGATTGATGTGTAATACCTTTCTTTTTATGTAATAACAGTTGTGTTTTTCTTGTGTTTTTTAAAGCATTAAACACTTTTTTTGTGTTTGGGATTTTGTGAGTAAATGGCCATATTGAACTACATTGAATGTTTATGAAATGAGGCTCAAGTGTAATGATACAAACTTTGCCCTCATAGAGATGTTTTTTCTCAAGATTAGCACTCACAGTAGAATAATTACTAACAGTTTAACCACCATTGCTACCAGAAATTGAACCTTATTTTATAAACGAAAATACTTTCTAAGAAAATGTATCTATCCTCTTTTGTTTGTCAGAGTGTGGTCAACTATTGAGCCCTTCTGCTTCTGCATTGGGAGATCAAATGGTCACTTTGGGTCATCCAAGTTCAGACCACAGCCAGAGCCAGCTACAGACCAGTGCACAAATACATACTTTACTGGACCAGTCCAGCAACCTCAACGAGAAGATTGATGAACTTTTAGAGCAGTTTCAGGAACAAGAAAAGACGCTTCCCAGAGACTTCTTAGAACAGTAAAACGATATTTACTTCGTAAACCTCCTTTGGCTCAGTTTTGAGCTGATAGACACAACTGGAGCTTGTGATACTGAAGGCTAGATCTATATGTTCTAATGCATTTATTTAGGTGAATTGTGTAGGTTACTGTTTTGCTGTATAATTGTGGTTTAAGGAATCAAACAACTGGGTCCAACTCTGCTTTGGCAGGTAAATCATGAGTTTTGTAGTAATATAATATTTTACTAGTAAACTTTTAGCAAGCTCTTTGCTGTTATATTATCTTCATTTTCCATCAACTGACACAAACATCTGGTTGAATAGAGTAAACATTTTCAGATGGTGTGTTTAGCACTTTATGGAGATTTTGAAACAAGGCTCGCTTTTAGCTCATAACTGTTTGTATCCATCCTCTGGCCTGTGTGTGCATTTTATAGTACTTTAAAAAAGAAACAGTGTTTATTTTGTACCTGTTCTAATCATATTTACACTCCGTTTTATTGATCGCATATTTTACATGACAGTTTTAATTGCCGTGTTTTCACCTGTTCACTATAAACAGTAGCTGTATATATTTGTACATGTAATATTTTTGTCATCTAAAGCATTTTATACATAAAAGATTCATGTTGTATCATTCCCGCTAAAAATGATCATGCTTCTGTAGAGTATGTTTAACCATGTGTGTCAGACACACAGACTATCCTAGCCTAGAGGATTATACAAAAATTATTACTGACTCTCATCGACTGTGGATTTTTAGTTTTTCAACACGTTGGCATGAATGAGGATTTATTGGTTGAAGTCATGTAATAAGCACAGAATGTTTAAATGCTGGGCTGCTTAGACTGTAGTCGCCAAGCAGCATAAGAATGTTTCTCCAAGACTTAGAAGTGAATGGTCTAAGTGACATGTACAGTGTGTTTATGCTGTTACTTTGATGATGTATGTTTATGTATTGTTGAGTCAGGCACTATCGGTTGGAAAGATTTTTAATGTGAATGGTGGAAGAATTGTCAGTTTTTGGACTTGGTAAATGAAGTTGTACAGGGTTCATTCTTTAATACTTTAGTGTAGTGGTGCTGCATTGTTTACATAAATAATTAACATCTGGTTTAATATTATTAAGACATTACTAAATGTACATTCCTACTATATGTAGATACTAATTTTTCCTCAATATAATTGGCTTGGATTGACTAAAGAAAATTTAGTAAAATTGGGTGTATTGGGAACATTAGTTTTAAACATGTTGACACGTCCCACAATCATTGATGTTTACAACTTATTATTATCGGGAGTTAAGATGATATTTAAATGAAAAAAAAAAAAAAGAAATCAGTGTTTTAATTTCCAGATGCAGCTTTTGCTTTGACAATGTTAATATGCAGACTAACTTTGTGTATAGACATGTAAATTTAACTCAAACGATTTCATTTTATATATCATTTATTTATATTTGACTGTTTTCTTTGTATGTCCGAAGTATTGCATAGTCTTTTATGTCTGTTAACATATTTAACACTGTAAAAATGAAGATTTTTACAACAAGTTTAGTTGTGTTTTTTTATTTTATTTCTTTGTGTGACATTGGTTTTGGCTTGTTGTGATGTCTTTGTAGTAAAGTGTAATTTTTCTCATGTAAGTGAGCCATACATACAGTATTTTTATAAGGCTTAAATGACTAAATGTACTATGTACATTTTTAAAATATTGAATTGTGTGTCCCTCCTGCAGTACTTTGTGTCAAAGGGGGAAGTGTGTTTTTGGTCCCCATCACTGTGCTATGAAGCAGAGATTCTGTGTGCCATGTGGAACTCTTTATACTTTCGAATTAGACCTGGAAAGGGGAGGTTTTTAAAGGTTGATGGTTTGGAACCGACGTTCCTTTCAAAGCCATATAAACGAAACTAACTCTGATTTCAGAGTGGAAGAATGTGTTTTACCTCATGATGTAGACATGAAGATTAACACTACATCTAAATAAGGACCAATTATGAACACATCAGACTTTTTTTCGGCAGCCAAAATGTTCTTTTTTCAGTAGCACTGTGTCACGTGGTCAAATGCGTACAAGATCGAGCAAGCAGAAACATAACGAGCAAATTTCTGTAGTAATACACAAGTATAAGAGCTACCAGGACGTATAGGTTTATCTACTTTCTGTTGTGTTGTGCCGTTTTTACTGGAAGTACTTTGTGCCTTTGAAAGCCGTTACCCTTGCTTCTGTAGTGCATTTCTAACTTGCCCGGGGTATTAACCTGGTTCATCTTTTAACCGATCCAAATGCTTCAAAACTGTACAATACAATTTGCGTGTGTTGTTGTCTTGTTAATGTGTTGCTTTCAGATGTAGAGTTGAAATCCATTTGAACGTTGTCATGAAACTGCTATGCAGCTGCTTTTGTTGGACTGTTTGATATCGCCTTTGATCATTTTCAGTAGCAAGGTACAGAGCAAAAACAACAAAAATACTAACACCACCATTGATAGCTGGTCACCATACATTCAACAGAGCACCTAGCCCACTCAGCAGCAGCGTGTCTTGTCTGTTTCTTTTTATACATTTCATTTTCAAATACATTTTGTTTCACTATAGTTTGTTGTAAGATTCTGTACTTTAATAGACATAATGGTTTTACTTTTGAGTATGTTTTGTGAAGTAACACCAATTAACATGCAATTATATGTGTCTTTTGCTTTAAATCAGCACACTTCAATTTATAAACACTTGCAGTTATATTTCTGTAAAATGTGCTGCTATCTGTATGAATAAAGATAGATCTAAAAAAAACGTTTTATTTTTGTGATGTATGGCATTTCTTCCTTAATCCAAACACATTGCTTAATAATTTAAGTAAATATTATAGACAGTTCTGGTAGCACCTAACTGATTGGTTTTAATAAAACATTTTAAAACTGTAGAATGCAGTTTAAAAAGTAAAATTAGTCTTCATTAGTCTTCATAATTTAGGTTAGTAATTGTATCATCAAATCAAAATAGTGTTTGGTAGTGGATTAGTGGCTTCAGTTGATGTTGCAAACAGTGCCACAGCAGTGGATCAAATAAATACCATTTCAGTTGACTGCTGTAGTGCATTGAGTAAATCCTGTATCAGTTGACACTTCAGTTCAGTCTGTATTATGTCTGCAGTGTATTCTAGTGAGTAAAAATATATGACTCCACGTGACATGACATGTTCGGTACTTCAGTTGATGCTACATACCGTTGTGATCATCCTGTGCTGCTTCAGTGGATTGTATTGAGCGCATATTACTCCAGTTGAACCAGCATACAACTGGGATCGTCCTGTGCAACAGCAGTAGACAGTAGAGAGCACATGTTGCTCTAGTTGACGCTGCATATAATTGGGCTCGTCCTGTGCTGCAGCAGTAGACTGTATTGAGCGCATATTGCTCCAGTTGAACCTGCATACAATCGGGATCGTCCTGCGCTGCAGTAGTAGACTGTAGTGTGCACATGTTGTTCCAGTTGACGCTGCATACAGTTGGGATCATCCTGTGCTTCGGCCGCGGTCTCTTGTAAATCAGATTAAAAGGAAACTGAGAGCTACGTCACGGATGGAAATGAGCGTGAATGCGATTCTTCTAACATTCACGTTTATAGCTGCTACACGTTAAAGCTGTTCAAAGACAGGCTTGAAATATGGCTTCTTACTTAAAGGTAAGCTGCACTTAACAGACTAAACACACACAACAAGTCTAACAATCAGCGTATTGGACCCAATTCACTAATGGATGGCATTATGGGCAGCTACATACACCTCTACAGTCCTGGCTTTACTACTATAATATATTGTTTAAATACTTTCACAGTGCTACATTGAATCTAGTTAAATGTATTATAACACCGAATAAGCAAAGTCTTATGCAAAAGTTTGGACACCCACGACCTCCTATATTGATGTGCCAGGTGTCGCCATGCTTAGCCATGTCTACGTCATCAGTAAATTTGCTTTTGCTATATGTGTTTATATTTTACTCACCGGTGAGTATCCACAGTCCACAAGGTCATGGTCAGTTTTATATCTGTAATTCATTTTTGCATCAACTTGCATGTTTTTTTTGCAATTTGGGAGGGAACATCCAGAGGAAACCCACACATGCATGGGGAGAACATGCAACCTCCACACAGAAAACACCCAGACGACCCACCTTGTGATTGAAAACCCAGGACCTTGTTGCTGTGAGGAGATCTCACCTACGAAGCCACCTTGCATGAATTTAATTTGGCAAATAATAAATATAAAGCATTGAAACACCTCAAACAATTATACTAGTTGCTAGGTAATTGTTTTAATTATGTTACGGTAAGATAAGGCAATATGATTATCACTATTAATTGTTAGATATGTTAAGTGTAGTGTAGTAAAGCTCATATCAGTGCTATATAAAACATGAATAGAACAATTATAAAATCACAGACCATTACAACTATGTTTGCAGCTTTAAATGACATTTTATGTACAATTAGTAATGACTAATAGAACTTCTCTTGTGATCAAACATCTTTCTTTTCAAATACTTTTTATGATTTTTTTTAAAACCAGGCAATAAGTCTTATGCAAAAGGTAAATTAAAACTTTTAATGTATTTTTCTCCATGTCAAAAAACTTAAAACTATTACAACTTTGCAGATAGCTGATGATGATCCTGGTTATAAACTGAGTCTCTTTTGCGTACCCAAACACTATGAAGAAGATTTACACAGTGTGATCATTCCTAATGGTCTTATTAAGGACAGGTAAGTTTTAGGTGAGGGTAAAGGTAACATTTGTTATGACCTAAGGAATTAAAAGTTTTAGTGTTAAAGGGATGGATTCATATAATGGTAGTCCATTTTTCGAGCCTGGGTTTAACATGGTCTTATTTGCAACACCACAGGATGAACAAATCATTTGAATTCGAAATGATTTGTTTAACAAATATATTTTAAAATGTCTTTTTCTGAAATGCCATTTTGGTGTTCGTTTTAAAAAACCCTACTTAAAATATCTTGGGCTAAAATATAATCACTTTGCATTTCTACTGTAACATATTTAGTTTGGTGTTTTTTCTTTAGGACTGAGCGGCTGGCGCGAGACATTGTTCGTGACATGGGAGGACAACATATTGTTGCTCTGTGTGTGCTGAAAGGAGGATATAAATTCTTTGCAGACCTGATGGATTATATTAAGGCACTGAATCGAAATAGTGATAAGTCTGTTCCATTAACTGTGGATTTCATTAGACTAAAGAGCTACTCCGTAAGTGCTGGTCTTGAATCTCACCCACCCGTTCATTTCCACTAAAAAGATACTGCATAACTTGCTTTTTAATTAATGCCATTAGTTATTAGTTATATATTTATATAGCCATATTATGTACTTGACTTTTGTTGGTTTGGGCAGTATGTACATATTTTAAGCTCGGAATGATACATTTGTAAGGTTTTTAAAGGTAATTTCTCATCTACATTACTCGGTTGTGTTGCTACAGCAGTGCTGTACAGGCCTAGAATCACTATGTTGACCATGCTATACCAGATCTCTTTATCGCCATCAGTTGACGTAACTGAGGGAACTTTTGTTTTTACTACCCCAAGTTGTTAAGCAATAGGATTTCCAAAGGCCATGTCAAACTTGTGCAAAAAAGAAGCCTTATATTAACCATGTCCACAAGTTCTCTGGGCCCACAGGCGTCTGTGGTGGATCATCACACACTGAAAGCATGCATTGTGATCAGCCTTTTAGATACAAAGTAACTTACAAAGGAACAAATCTAAAAGTCATGGCCTGTTGTGGTATGGGACCATGTTTGTGTTCTGGTAAAGAAATATCATTTGAGAATATCTTTTGGAGATCTGCTGCCTCTGAGCCAAAACCTCTTAAATGTGGTGAAAAGGAATGGCAACATTAGAAAGGGGTAAATGCTTTATTCTCCTAGCGTTTCATAGAATGCTTTGCATGGATGTATACCAAATTAAATGTAGTTTCAACAAAGACAATCTGTCTTCAATTAAATAAAAACCACTACATTTTATTTATAGTTTGTATTCCATCCTAAGTGTGTAGTCATTTGAATAGTTGTACATTAAAATCCTTGCAATTATATATTTAGAAATCTTGTATAGAGTGTAAGCTATCTATTAATCTAATACCAACCAATTCACTCACGTTAATTAAAACCTCTACAGATAAATCTCTAGGTTTTACTCTTATACACTACTTTTAACATTCTTGTTTAATCCAAATCTCGGTGATAAAGATTCAACGTCTTTTCATTTCTTTTTAGAATGACCATTCAACCAACTGTGTTAAAGTTATCGGAGGGGATGAGTTATCAACACTTGCTGGAAAAGTAAGTTTTGATTTTCTGTGAAATCTTATACTAATAGTTTTAGGAGGTTTTCTTTTATTTTTATAATGCTTTTTAAATACTCTTTTAACAGAATGTGCTGGTGGTTGAGGTAAGATGCTTCTTTGCTATGTACTTTTTTATAGTTAGGTTACAATATTTTACGGATTATTAGGCGCACTGGATTATAAGGTACAATATCAATTAACTCAGTATTCTGTTTTACAGGATATTGTGGAGACAGGAAAGACTATGGCAACTCTGCTAAAGTTATTATTTGAATATAATCCCAAAATGGTGAAAGTGGCCAGGTAGGTGACGATCCTCAAGTTATTTATTGCTTTGAATCTTGTTCTACTAGGGTTTTAGTGGACTCCATACAAACATAAAATACAGCAAATTATTACATTTATAATAGTCTGCATAAATAAAGAATTTAGAATACTCTTCTTCACCCTTGTGCTTTTTACACACAGATGAGTTTGTATTCAACACAATCTGTACACATTTACACACACTAGAGGCTGCAGTGAGTAACCTTGCCACGACACCTGGGGAGCAGTTAAGCACTTTACTTGTGACCTGTCGTCAATGGTAATCAAGTTCAGTACTCTAACCACTAGGCCACCGCTTTACTATGCACAGCTTTAAACAGGTTATTTGTACAAATACTTCTAACTGAAATTGTTATAATTTTGATCTTTTTTATTTTGACGTCCACTCTTTCCAATCGGTCCGATTGTGTGGATATTTCCCATGAAGCGGTTTGGAATATGCAAAGATTTTGATCATCTGGTAAAGCTAATTTTTGTGTAGGTTTGACAAGTCAAAATTGAGTCGACAAAATGAAGTTCATCATTATCAGCTTAGCAAAGACCTGGAGCCTATAGCCCTCCCCATAACTCGGGAGGATGTGCAATGTAACACAACTAGTATTTTCCAGAGGAAATCTGCAGCTCAGTTAAAACTGCTGTAGGCATTTTGAGACTTGTAATTTGGAACAATCTTTTGACCATGGTGCTTTTACACACAGGAATTCGTCCTCTGCAGTTAACTTGATCTGTGCAGTGAAACACGCATTCACACACACTAGTGAACACACACTAGGGGGCAGCACTCATGCTTGGTGTGGTGGGTAGCTCTAGCCAATTATAGATTAGTCTGAAAACACAGCTACATCTCCAATTATATTATTTTTTAAAAAGGCTTTGAGTATTGAAAAACATGAAGCATTCGTTATGTTAAAAATATTTAACATAATTGTTCAGAAATGTATTTAATATTCTTTAGAATTTGTTTTTTTTCTTTGTTATTAATTAAAGTGTTGTTTAAAATGGGCACTGCATGTGATGCCTCAAATCGTGTCACAAACATTCAGTTCTATATATAAAGAAGGTTCATCTGTTCTATTTAATTTCAGCCTACTTGTAAAAAGGACTCCATCGAGCTCAGGATATCGTCCTGATTGTAAGTGCCATTTACTTTTACTAGGATTACATATATTCATTTTTTAATGCGGTATATATTGCACAATATTGGTTGATTTTAATAAAAGTGGTTCTTATCGTAAGAAAAAAAGTTTGTTCCAGGCTCATAAGTAATATGCCTTGACCTTTACAGTGACAGGGTTGTTGCGTTGGTGATTTATTACGTAGCAAATTTGAACATTTTGCTAAAATACATTGTCTGTTCGTTTGTTGCCCTGTTGTGTCAGATTTGTTAAGGATTATTAGAATTCTCACAATAAAAAACACCACTCAAGTACATATTTCTCAACCATTATAACAATTATAATGGCAGCCTGGCTGTCTCTTTCACAATTGTCACTTGTGGTCTTCTGGTAAAAGCATAATAGAATTGTTAAATAATAATTATATTTATCTAAGGATGTTTTTGCAGTGTAATAATGGGACATCAAAAATGAAACACTCAAATATTAAGATATTTTAAAATAACAAAATCATGTGTTGAAGTGATCAGCATCTCTGCACTTAAATGGAACAATTTTTTACTTAAAAAAGGTCTACATGAATGCTAATGAAGTGATTTGCACATACTCACTTTTACATTAGTTTTAACTTGACACTTTGTATGTTTAAAACATAACAGATGGCACTTATATAATTTATAAAATGATGCTCAATCTCTTGTCACCCTTTTATTCTTTAGCTCGCCCCACATATTGTTTATAGGCCTTACATCAGGGGATTCAGATGACCCAGGCAGGGCCATGATCTTGTATTTTAAAACTTAAAAACTTTTTTGTACTAAACATATTTGTCAGGCCTGTTAAATGTAATGATACATTTGTTATTTGGTGCTTTAATTCGAAGTTAAATAATGGTTAAGCTTTTTAAACAAATTATTGGCATGGAGGTTGACTGATGGAATTTAATATGGTATACTTAGTTAATCAGAAAATCTTGTGGTGGGGAAAAAGCAGTTGTAGCACTACAGTTGTCAAACCTAATGAGCAGAAAGCTTATACCTATAGGTCTACGTGGTACAGTCTTTTTATATATTTACAGTGGTATGCTTTTCTTTTTTAAATCTGATGAGACGTAACAGTTTTAAAAATAATAATTTAGGGTCAATAGGGGCACAAAAACCAAAAACATGCATGCATAACTCCCGTGTAGCTAACATTTTACTACCTATGAACGTGTCTTTTACTCAGATGTTGGCTTTGAGGTTCCTGATAAATTCCTGGTGGGCTATGCTCTGGATTACAATGAATATTTCAGAGATTTGAGTGTAAGTATCTGAGTAATAAGTCACTTATACTTAATAAATGTTTGTTTCATGCATTTTCTTTTTTTCTTTTCAGCACATCTGTATATTAAGTGATGGAGCAAAGGAAAAATATAAAGTATGAAAATATACCAAAGTGATGCATGTAAGAACAACAAGAGCACTTTAAGCCCCACCCTCTGCTGGGATTAGTTATGAAAAACCTTTTTAAATTAAAGATTTCACTTTTTTCATGCGGAAACTAATTGACAATTGAAGGACTGGTAAATCTCATTGCTGTGTTGATTATTAGGAGACATGTGTTTAATTTGAGTAACTTGATTTATTTATTATAGCAGTTATTGTTTTTACTTGATTTATTTTATGTTTCTGTTGAGGCCTCAGATGTTCTTGATGTAATTTGTTTTAAATGCACTGACCTGTATGGTAAGGAGTGAAGCCTCAATGTTTAGACAGAAAAAAAACTATTATTGAAAACTGCTTTATATAATTTATTTCTGAAGAAAATGATTGTAAAAGTGGGAGTATTTAAGACCCCTTGAATGACTGCAATAAATAATGTATATGTTCATTATTAGGTAAAAACATTACAAATGTTTCTTCCATAATGTTACTTCTGTTTTTATATTATTCATAACTGGCCTTACCGGTAAAAGTACCAAAAAAAATCACAGAGTGAATTGCTGCTATTTATAGTTCTATCGTAATTAGCAAACATAGCTTATGCTGTCACACCACACCAAGAAGGTTCATGTGAGGAGACCCAGGTCCTTTTCCTAAACCTGTTGCTGCATTCGTCAGGTCATTGTTTTAGCCAAAAATGCTAGCGGATGTACTGAACCAGCATGAGGAGCATAGTTTTATACTGTAATATACAACGTTATACTGTAACTTTTTAATTAATAAATATGAGGTAGCTCATCTTGATAACTTTTTTACCCTATTGAATCAGGTTTCCACAGGGAACAAATGTGTGCATGAATGGTAAGCCAAGTTGATGGGTAACAAAAATTGACAGAACATCAATAGGATGGTTGCATCATGAAGGGCATCTGGTGTAAAAACTATGCCAAATATTTGAGGTGTGATAAGCACCCCATACTCTAAATGGGATTAAGACAGAATAAGAAGTGTATATTGAAAGCTTTGTGGCACAACTCCTAAAACTTTGAATTAAACATAACGTGTGTCAATTAATCCATTTTATTATGTTTCTCCATGTCAATTATGGGATCTATCGTCACAGTGGTGTCTAGTACACTAGTGTCTGCTTGCATTCTTAAATACGTACAAACCATGATGCCATGTTACTGTGTGTGAAATTCCAATAATTTTTCAGTCAGTTTAAACATACTTCATACTTCCCTATGCAAATGGTGTGTGTGTGTGTGTCAAAATGAGTGAAGTGTTTCCAGATGTTTTATAAAGCTACAAATGATAACTGAATAAAAGTTAAAGTATTAGAATAAATTTGGAATTTGGCTCTTTTGGATTAACGAGCAAAACGAATTCCAAACAGATCATGCTATAGATCCTTTTGGAGGAGGGGTGGTGGCGGATGACTATAAATGTGTGTTGGAATTGGACTTCTAACACATCCAAAAAAATGCATTTTAAATGACAGGATACACAAACCTTGATATTCATTCTCAGCATAGCCTTTAATTCCAGTTTTCAGCAGGAGAACCCAGAACACAAGCCAGGTGATGTTTTTATGTATAT
>JAOUQU010000007.1:3166458-3180288 GCA_028566735.1 Ammoglanis amapaensis
ACACACACACACACACACACACACACACACACACACACACACACACACACACACACACACACACACACACACATTCTTCTAGATTCTTTTCCAGTCATTAGTCTGATCAAATGGTGATCTTTATCTGTCACTCTCATGCTTGACTTTTAAACATTTTAAATACATCAGCGATATTTACCGCACACTTCATTTATGAGTGCCTGACACTTCTTTACACTTACGCACATGCACACATGCATGTATATACACACACACACACACACACACACACACACACACACACTTCGAACACTATAACAGTAAATTCGAGACCAGGGTGTGGTCTTATGTCCTGACTTCACACTCAGATTGCATAGAAAGGCAACTTTGTGTCATCACTTGTCTCTTCTGTCCTTTCTATGCACTACATTTAAATGTGATAATCTGTTGTTTGTGTTATGATACTCTTCTTGGCTATTAAATTTCATTGTTATGCTTTCTTTGACTTTGAGACCTGTGCACTAGAGATGAAAGCTAATTCAGCAAGAAAGGTTGAATTAGCTTTGTTAAGGACGTTGCATGGTTGCCAGGTATTGCTAACATCATTGAGTACTTTACGGAGTACAATCTTATAACGTAAGTCGACGAATCTTGTCCGATTATGTAAATGAACAGGGTGGAGTTTTTAAAGACCATCAGGGTAATATTATTGTATGGAGGTTGTGCTTGCACTTCTGATGTCTTATTAATTATTATGCAAAAAGAAATATCTTTTTAATGCTATTGATATACTGATATAATGACCCCCAGTTTTCCAACTACTTTATACCAAAGGGGTTTTATCAGGGTGATGTCAGAACAGGTCAGGCGGTAATGGCCAATCAAGTTCTTCCTCCCCAAACTCATTCATTGTTTTTGAGCTTCTTTTAACTTAAGCTTTATACTTAGTAATCTGGTGTGGAGTTTTGTTGGACCGGAAAGTGGCCATCCCAACTATTCCAATCGTGCTAGGAGAAGGAAATTATCGATCTCTTGGTATGTGGAAGTATTAACAGTTCCTTTCCACCCCCCACCAAACTTTACACTTGGCGGAATACAGTCAATCACCAAACCAGACTCGTCCATAGGATTGCCAGGCAGAGAAGTGTGGAGAATAGTCCAGTGGCATTGTGCTTTACACCACTGTATCCGACAAGTGTTTTGGTCTCTTTTGCTGGATAATATTGTAGAAATGCACCATGTGTTATCTGATGGATCCAGAAATAACAACCAGATAACCAAATGGTACAAACAATACTAACCAACATACGTTGAGCAGTACTATGTTGCGGTTCTACATCTCAAATAAAGTTTACTTCCTGACTGGATACACAGATTTTGTCTGATTTGGCCTTCTCATGGTGCTGAACGCTTCCAGGATGGCAAAGCCTTAATTCCAGTAAACATGTGTTTGTTCCTGACAGACAGCTTGTTAATATGAAAAAAACGCTGAGCCAGTATTCTCTGTGTTAACCTGCTGCTGGATCGTATCCGGTGTGATTAAAATGCCCAGTGTCTCTTAAGCCCATTGTAATATGAGCGGAGTTTAGACACTCATTTGTCAAGCAACTCCCTCAACACAGATGCTGCTGAAGACCAGCCTGAACCTGCTAACCTAGCGCCCAGCTGTCGGATCAGAGTTTCTGAACAGAAAAGGTTCAGCTGGAGCGCTTTACCTGAAGTGACACCACAATACGACCAAGCGACGTCAGGCCTTACTTTTGAGCCATATATTGTGAGCATGCTGGTTCTTTACCTCAGGGGAACTGTGCTTGACCTGTGACCATCGAGGCTGTGATTATATCTTTTGCAGTGATTTATACACCTCTTTTCTTATTGATTGTGTTACAGAGCGATCAAAGGTAAACTTAAAAGCCGGTGCTGAGCGGCACCATTATTGCAGATTTGGCTTTTTTCATCCATTATTTATCCCGTCGAGCCTTTTCTATATGCCATTATAGACTTCATAAGAGCACAGGTTTCTGCAAGACCGCATGGCTCACTTAATGTAAATACTGAATGGATTCAATATGGTGAGTGTGGGGAATCATAAAAGTGTCATAAAAAGCCTGTGGAGATGCTATCCAGCCGCAGACTGTCCAACTCCTCCTGTTGGAAATGCACCCTTGATTTATCGGTAAGGAGCGAGAGTTGATTTAAATGCCGGCATGTCAGTATATCAATAGCTAAAACCCCAGTGCCATATAGCACCTAGAGTAATGCGCAGGTGGGAAATGTCGAAGGAACTGCAGCTACTCCGCTACTTTGTATGAATCATAATAGTGACGGATGCCCGTGCTGCTCTGTGTATTTAAAGTGCTCTTGTTTTGTTCTTTCGTTCTATCCAGCACAAAGCTCATGTTGAAGCTATGACGCTGGACTTGGCTTCGTTGCGAAGCGTCCGAGAGTTTGCCGAAGACTTCATATCTAAAAAACTGTAAGTAAAGTCGTCCTCATGTCTTCTCCTTAAAGTTCCACAAACTTCTGCTTGGCGTTATTAAAAGATAATTGGTACCTTTATCCTTTTTTATGCTAGAAATGATTTTACCTACTTGTTTACTGTATTCTACGTTTATACTGATTGTAATACTGCAAACATTAATGGAAACCTTCTGTAGAAAAAAAAAACAAAACCGCTTATTTATTTATTTTTTTCCATAGAGCCATTAGCTCCATTTGAGCAGTGGTCTGAGTCCAGGGCTTGAATCTGACCCCTCCAAACTCACTCGCTCGCCTTCCCCCACTCCATTACCGAGCTATCAAATCAGCACAGGGCCAAAAGGTCCAGCCTCTCTCATCATAAGCCTCCCCTCCTCTCTCCCTGGTCAATAAATAAGTATCTCAACCTTACTGCATAATTCCATCAATCTCATCTCCACAGACTTTGAAGTCCTTCACAGTCTCCCAGTTAAATCAATTACAGACAGAGCTTTCATGAAGTTACATTAGGTGGCGGAAGGCGAAGGAACAGTGACATTGGCTTTCAAAGACAGACCGTGTACAGAAAGGCGAGCAAAAAAAAACTATTTTGATGTCAACTTTTCACAGAATTAATTTGTTTAAAAGTAACAAGATTTTAGTATTGATAAGTACAGATTGTTATCTATCAAACGTACTGTTTTGACTGTGTATTGAAATAGTGTTGTACAAAACTATAAAGTAAATCATATCATTATACAGTGTACTTCTAGAATAGAGAATAGAATAGAGAATTTAATACCTTCTAAATATAGAATTTAGACTGTTAGATAACTGCTTTCTATCTATCTATCTATCTATCTATCTATCTATCTATCTATCTATCTATCTATCCGTCTGTCTGTCTGTCTATCCATCCATCCATCCATCCATCTATCTATCCATCCATCCATCCATCTCACTATCATTCCCACTATCTATTTATCTATCTATCTATCTATCTATCTATCTATCCATCTATCCATCTATCTGTCTGTCCATCTATCTATCTATCTTTATGTCTGTCTATCCATCCATCTCACTATCATTCCCACTATCTGTCTGTCTATCTATCTATTTATCTGTCTGTCTGTCTATCGATCTATCTATCTAGCCATCCATCCATCACATACCTATCCATCTGTTTGTCCATTCTTCTGTTTGTCTCTCTACTTTAAATCAAGCAGTACTGACTCCATCCGAAAAGTTAGTGATGCCCTATCGCCCGAGAACAGTGCTTTAATTAAGTATTAATGATGTTGAGTGGAGTAGGCATGTTAGTACGGCTCTCTTCCCTGAGCTCGAGATCAGAAGCCTTATAAAGTCTCGTAAGGCCGGAGTCTGTTTTGAGTGCTGCACACATCCAGAGAGAAAATGTGAATTGGATGGGCTGGTGCCGATAGAGGAAAGAGAGTGCCGGATAATAGTGGGCTTTTGACGGGAACCGACCGAAAACGAGGTGCGACTGAAGAGAAACAAATAGCAGGTTAAAGTGTAAGTGTGGGGTGGGAAGGATGGTATTAAAAGGGGCGGTAATAGATGTAGGAGAGATCATGGACGGAATTAGGGCAGTGGCGGCGTGTTGGGGAGTAAAAAAAAAAAGAATAAGGGGCAAATGATTGCTATTTATTCTTTTCAACAAGTCAGTGAACAGTAAACCATGTTAAATGAACGTCCATGAATGGTTCTTCAAGAAAGAGATTCTGCAGTTCGTGAATGATTAAGTAAAGATTATGTAAAGATCTTATTCGCAATCGGCGCATTTGATTATTAAAATATATTTATGGCCATGAAAACAATTCTAATAAATAAATGTGCTTCTTTATTTCTTCAGTGACCAGTTATAGCACAAGTGAAACGATAACAGCAAAACACAGATGTGTGTAAATTCGACAAGGGGACGAGGGGGCAGCCGTGGCCCAGTGATTAGAAGGTTGCCGTTGAGCAAGACACCAAACTCTTTTAACTGCTAACCAGGCGTTGTGGTTAGGGCCAGACATGTGTGCTCACTGCTGGCCCCTAGTGTGTGTAAATATGTGGTTTACTGCATGGATTGGGTTAAATGCTAAGTGTGTCAAAACTATTTTAAATTTGAACAATGCAGGAATCTGTGAAATGTGCTTCTTTAAGAAGATCTTTTGCTGTTTATTCTACTTGATGTTGTGTATTGGTAAAACATATTGGTTACAATGTTTTTTGTTGTCCAGTAATTCGTTCTGAGCCATGTTGAATGTGTCTAACGTTTTAAAACATGGACCAAATGTAGCGATGAGGGATGTATCGGAGGATCAGACCCAACTGCGATGATCATCTCGTTGTTTCGGCTTCTTTAATTGTTTATGGTTTTTTTGCCGTATTTGCACTCAGCCTCCGGTGGTGAAGGGCATTCGCAACCTCGTCTATAGTTAATGCCCAGAACAGTACACAAGTACCCGTGTGCAATTAGAAGTGGGCAATAGCACGGTACGGATGGGCAATTAGATGCGGTACGGACAGATCTGGGTTTTGATGCATACCCTGCCATATTGTCCTTAGGACACACACACACACACACACTCACACACACACACACACACACACACACACACACACACCATATCCATTCGTCCATTATCTACTTTTACCACTACTTAATCTTATTTAGGGTCACGGTGGCATACACACTGCAGGGTGGCATACACACACACACACACACACACAAACAAGAACAATTTCAACACTCCAAATTATCCTGGCTGCGTGGATACAAAGTTGGAATGTAGGAGGAAGCCCGAGTACCCGAAGGAAACCCACACAGACATGGAGAGAACATGCAAACTCTACACAGAAATCAATATGTGTTTTTATATTCCAGTGAACACACACTATCGCAATTACTTGTGCATTAGAGGCAAGTCATTAGTAGCAAGTCATTAGTGGCTCCCAGATATTCTGTCTCTTCTCACATCTGCCACATGCCCTGCCAGTATGGAGTCGTTTACATGTGTTATTGAATTATTATTGATGTTTAGTTTAAACATCTGGCTCGTATGTGAAGTCCTATTGTTGTCCTACATGAGTTAGATTAGAACCCATAAGACGAACCCTCAATCGTTTAGGCAGCTGTTTGGGTGGACAGTAAGGCAGTGAGGCAGCTCCCTACTGTTTGGAACACACCCCGAGGCTACACGGTACAGAGGTTTTCACCAGCATAATATCGGCTTTTTTCTAAATATGACAGTTTATGTGAAAACCGTCCGATTCTAATCATCAGCCGGTCAATCGGTGCAGCCCTTGTATACATGTCGGGATGTTCTCTGTAATTTCTCGCTCTTTCTTTATTACACCCCACGGTTAATCTTCAGCATTGTCAAAATCAAAATTCCCAAAGGCCATATAGTGAACCATCAAGACTTAATGTAATGGACTGAAATGGAATTTAGATCTTGGACTGGATGATGGGAGTGGAGAAATGGAGAAGAGAACTGTTTATGTTCTATCTTTTACATTGTACATTATTTTTATATAGCAAAGTTCTAGACAAATGCCATGTTATGTTTTTGGCATTAACAGTGTAAAGGCCAGGTTATCTGTTATAGTGTTAGTATAATATCATGCACGGTATTAGTCTGCATAGTGACACATACGGGGGGGAGCAAGTTCTCCAAAGAATGCCAAGTGGGGCTCAATTCTGCTATAGGGAGTCGGACACTGAAATAGTGACTTTTGCTTCACATCTGATGAATATCTAAACAATCATTGGAGCTAAAAGATTTTTTTTAGATGGTTGGCCATATAATTATGGATATATGACTATATAAGGTATTTTTATGGCTCCCTGGGTGAAAGCTTCCCATTACCAGTTACAAATGACGTTTCTTTATCTGGGCTCTCCAGTTTTCTCTTAATCCTAGAACACTAATGTTAACATTAGTAACACCATCACAAACGTTGTGTGTATTTTACACAGTATAAAGCGCTTGACATTAACCGGGTAAATTCCACCTATAAAATGTTACTATCTATCCCCAATGTCGGGTGACAATCACTCAAACGCCTCTTGAAAATAACATAGATGGGAGCAGGGAATCAACCAAACCATCAATGACATCACAGAACGCCCTGAAGCGATACAAAGTCCCGTGTAACTCAGACAGCAGCAACACAATGAAAATCACACGACAAAAATTGTGTGATTCACCACGCAATGGTGCTCTAGGGTTAACTGCCTGTATCTGAACACAGATAAAGGTGGATTGGCTTTACTTCTAATGGTGCAAATCAAATAAGCACAGTTTGTGCTTTTGTGTTAGTCACAGAGCTTAAAGTTCCCCTGATTGAACCTTGTCTGAGCACGGTTCACTGCTAAACCATTGTACGTTTGATAAGTCTGATCGCTCTGCTCTTTCTGTTAGACTCAGGCACGGTACGCATTCAGTGTGAGCACAGACCATGTCCAAGCATGGAACTCGAAGCATGACGTCCACTACACAAACATGGCGAGAAATTTGGGCAGACGAGAGAACACAGCGAGTGCTTTTTCTTACCATTAAAAACGGCAAGATATTCGGTATATTTCGTGACCATCTTCAAGATCGTGGACACCACAGAACCGTTGCACAATTTTAAGACTAGACTCGGAGTCTGGAGGTGCTACGATGCGTTGTGATGATGCAAGCGGGCCCAGATTGGATTATAATCTGCCTGTGAGTGCAGACCATCGTAGGAGTGGAGAAGGTGGACAATCGAGCTCCTGTATGGTATAAGAAAGTGTGTCTAGTATGTGTACGCTCTTAGTCACCCTCTGGCATTTCTAGTGATATATGAATTATTATATTATTAAAATATTTAATTTCGTAAGTGACCTGAGTCATAGCACAAGTAAAACGATAAGGAAAAAACTTCTAAACACAGATGTGTGTAAATTCAACAAGGGGACGAGGGGGCAGCCGTGGCCTGGCCTGGTGGTTAGACAGCCAATCTTGTGATTAGAAGGTTGCCGTTGAACAAGACACCAAACCCTTTTAACTGCTTCTCAGGCGTTGTGGTTAGGGTCAGACATGTGTGCTCACTGCTGGCCCCTAGTGTGTGTAAATATGTGGTTCACTGCATGGATTGGGTTAAATGCTAAGTGTGTCAAAACTATTTTAAATTTTAAAGCTCGAACGATGCAGCAATGTGCTGATGTAAATAACGTGATTCCTATTCCATGTTACATTTCTATTTAAAGTTTAGTCCTTCTGGGGGTCAGACGAACCACAACCAAGACCAAATTAAAGCATTTAGTAAAACAAATAGATGAATACATCTTTCTGTGATCTTGTCCGTCTTTTGTATGTGTGTGTATAAGGAACAGCAAGCTGTAGGAGTTGTTGTTGATCTTTATGCTGTTGCGGTCGGTATTTATTCATTCCTGCTCTTTGTGGGTGTAATAGTAATGGCTTGGCTCATCACTCGAGTCATACTCTAACTACAGCAGCAGCCAAGTGAGAGAAACCAAGATTGAGAGCAAAGGAGACAGACAGTCTGCCTTGCTGCCAGTGTTTTTTTTTTTTGCAAGCCTTTCTGCCCACACTGCTGCACTACCATTACCATCAATATTTAACCAGGTCAGGTAAGAGATAAGGTCAAGAGGAGCGGAGACTCACAAATGCAATGAAATCGAAATACAATGTGAAGAGATTCACGCCAAATCGAACTAGAGCTTGTATTACAGGCTTTTTAACATAATTCCAGACATGTCTGCTGCTTCATTCCAATCGGGTTATATATACAAGCTAACAGACAGTTGCACGACGGCAGTTGCAGTCATCGCCTGATGTTTGGAGTATCCAAATAACATATTTGCATGTTTTTGGAGGGCGGAATGAAAATGTCGGACTCGTGGGAAATAGACGAGAGCAAAACATTGCAAGCTTCACTTTAAACTGAGAAATCAAAGCCGTACAGCAGCAGTCAAACCTGCCGAATCAACACGTCGTCCTGGCGTATTTTATACCGCCAAAGCCGAAGTCTTCCTCAGCTTTCACACGATCTTTTCTCGCATCTTTGTTTTTTTAAATCAATCCAAACAGTAGCCAGACATCACCAGACATCGATTACATAGAACGTAGCGCCATGAATGGAGCTTTTGTTTTGAGGATCAGATTTAGAATCAGTTTTATTGGCCAAGTATGCTCACACATACAAGGAATTTGCACTAGACTGTCACTAACACCTAGAAACAAACAACAAACAAACATTCTACATATAATAAAAGACTATATACAATAGACAATATACAATATGTGGGAAACAGTACAGAAAATAATAGTATGCACAGTGTACGTAGACAATACAAGGACACGTTCTAAACAGTGTGCGTAACATTTATTTATTATACTTTATAATCCAAAACTTTCTATTATAAGGAAACACCATTTATTGAGCCATCAAGGGTTAAGGGTTTTGCTCCGGGACCCAACAGGGGAAACGTATTGCTATCTAACCCAAATCTACGTTAACCACAAAGCTACATACTTGTAAGCCAAGATTTTTACTGTCGATTAAAAAAAACGGAGACTGTTGGGTTCTTGAGCAAGACCTTTAACCCTTTCACTTCCTGAGGCAACATAGATTGAATGACCCTGCACTCATTTCATTTTGGCTGCTCCCGTTTGGGGTCACCACAGCAGATTGAGATCCTCATTATTGATTTGATTTGGCATGCTGCTCTATATAGTCAGGTTTAGAACCAGCACTAATAATATAATAATAATAATAATAGTTAATTCTACTTATATAGCACTCATTAATCAACCCAATGACTTATGTGGATTGGAATCCAAAAACAAACCAAACTGGGGAAGAGAGGTGTAAATACTTTTTAAATAAGTATGCTTGTATTTAGGCTTTAAACATAACACGAGAGAAAGAGAGAGAGAGAGAGAGAGAGAGAGAGAGAGAGAGAGAGAGAGAGAGAGAGAGAGAGAGTCGGGGCAGCCATACTGATTGATCGGCCGCCCAGAGTGACCAACTTATAACCCAAGATTGATCAGGCACCCAGCATCCAACGTTCGTAGCCTATGTGAGGTGACATAACGGTGCAGATTATCGGACTGATATAAGGGTTGCCAAGCCAGGGAGCGTCTCCAAAGTGAGCACTATACATTTCAATTGGGTACGCGAGTGTACAGGGAGCCAGTGGAGACGTTCTAATCCCAGGGATCAGTATCGTTCTGAACAGTCTGAAAGAGCCGAAGGGATTTTCAGGGAAGCACATAGAGGAGGGGATTACAGTAGTCGAGTTTCGATGTGACGCTACATTGCTTTATACATCCTAGTAGCTCGGTATTTATACGACAATTCTTCACTTAACTTGGCTGCATGTTTTTGGACTGTGTGGAGAAATCTTGCAGCTCTTAGAACCAAACTCGCACAGGGAAACCCAGACCTTAGGGACAATTTGCACAGAAAGGACACTGACCATCCTTCAAGGGATCACTAACCGTTTCGTACACCGTCGTGCAACGTATGAGTACCGTCGGCTACTGAATATTTGTCGGAGGGGGTCATGAGTTCAGCAGCAATATAGAGGATGTAAAGTATAAAAAATAATATACAAGGCCAGGAGAACAATTACTCTCTCCAGTTTAAGCTTTGATCTCTGCCTTATTGTAGAAAATTGTTGACAATTGCAGATGTGTTTATGCAAATAATGTTCCTGTAATCTGCTGGATTGAAAAGCACAATTAATTCTTTAAGTGTTTATTTTTTTGTTCTGTCCTCAGAAATCTAACTGAAATTGTACTGTTCCGGGTAAACGTGTATGCACGTTTCAGCCAGGAACTAGAGTGTGTGTGTACGTGCGGTCACGCACTACAGGTTTTATTTCACAGACCTGACTGGTGATATTTACGACCCCATAAACCAGGGCAGAATTAATGTAGTAAATATTTAGGGTATACAGGCTCTTGGTATAAATGAACTGCAGTGTTTGTGCGTGTGCGTGTGCGTGCGTGCGCTCTTGTAATACACAGGAGTCTGCATATTCATCTAACTGGGCTGTGTTCTTGTTTCCAGGTGCCCGAGATCGTGTTTCCATGGCGCAGCAATGTTGTCGCCGGTGACGGAAGTGTGAGCCGCGTTAAGAGAGACTGGGTCATTCCTCCCATCAACGTCCCCGAAAACTCTCGAGGACAGTTCCCAGAGGAGCTTGTCAAAGTTAGTGCTTACACACACACACACACACACACACACTCTCTCTCTCACACACACGCACAAGCAGAGACAGTGAGGAGACTGTATGCATTGTATCCATTACAGTGTTTCCATTGTAGTCTGGAGCAAGTCGTAGCCTGGGTCAAATTTATAGCTGCCATATTGCTGCTGTTTGGCCCTTGAGTAAGGCCCTTAACCCCGTATTTTACTGTAGCTGCAATGTTCTCATCACCTCAGCATCTTCTGTTAAGTCAGAGCATCTGCTTTGACGTGATCCCCCACTGCACCTCTGCGTAGTCTGACATGCATATCCAAAATGTTCTAACTATACACTGAAAGGGCACAGACCGTCACTAGTAACAGCACAGACCACAAGGGGGAGTATTATAGCCGTCAAAACAATGCAGTGTTTACGGTGTTTTTTTAACGATCCAACTTTTAAACGCAATGGTCTTCAATATTGTTAAGATATATAACAACACTAATACCGGAGAGTAAACACAAACGTGACAGAACACCCAGAATATCGCTGCCATCTAGCAATCTGGCGGTGAATTACACATATGATCTTGTGGCGGAACTATAAAAGGAAAACGAGTGTCAAGTTTATGCAGAAGTTTTAATCAGTCTTAAGACGCCTGCACGGACACGATCTGATCAAGTGATGATTATTTTTAACAATGTGACTCAGCAACAGAAAGTTGGAACTGAAAAAAAGTCGTTTGCACTCCTTTACTTGATAGTAAAATACCAACAGCAAGGGATTTTTCTGATGTTGACTCTTCGGCTTATACCATGATAAAGATAAATATTTACATCTGCGCTCCACACTGATGTTTTCCGCCTTTCTCAAACAAGATGTACGAAACTACTCTGTAAAATAAAGGACATCAACCAAACACAATCGCAATATGTCATTCAAATGCACACCAGCTTGATATACAAACAGTGTTGGCTTTGTTTACCTACTGAAATTCATTTGAAGCAAATAAAATACACGCCGCCTGGAAGGGAATCTGGTGTCTATTCTTTGCTTAAAAATTCCCTGCACCAGGTTGACAAGTGGTGTACGATCGTATTCACTTTTCTCTGCAGGATTAGTTAAACAAACATTATGACATCACAACAACCATATCGAACGTTAAGTTAAACGATTAGAGAAATTGAACGAATTGAAAAACTTCAAGATAAGATCTTTAAGGTAAATTAAAACACAGCTTATTACTTTATTCTCCGTTATTATGTATTATTGTTTTTATACTGTACATTGTGTCATTTATAAAGTACAATTTTCATATTTAAACTACAACAAAAATAGTTTGGGCTTTTCGAATTGATTCATAACGTTTAAATTCTTTGGAATGACGAAATTTGATTTACAATACGAGCAAATTTAGGTACGAGCAGGAACAAAGAACCAATTCAACTCGTAATTTAGTGTTCCACTGTTTATAGATTATAAATGAATAAATCACTGCAGGAAAGAAGAAACGACCGTTTTTACACCAGGTATTTACCAGCATTCTTTTGAGCTTTAGTATTTCCTAGCGGGCTCAGAATGTACATAATTAATCAGATAATGTGATAGTAATATAAAACTGTTTCGCTTTTGTTTTCAATGAATAAACATTTGCATCCGATCGAGCAAATGCACAATATAGCAAATTGACTTATATCGGATTAGAGGGATATAAAACGTGGGCATAATGGTGTCGGGTTTGTGTTATTTAGCCTACATCGGTGAACATTTTATCCCTCGAAAAAGGAGGGTGATTTCTTGGAGGATTTATGTTTCGGGCTGATTATGTACAGAAAGAGGTTATATTGTGTTTCTTGTATTCTTGTGGGATTGTACTATTCCAGAAATGGAAATGGATCACTACATTCGGGGCACATTCAGACGTGAAGCTGCAGAACTGTGTTAGTGCTGACTACACCATTGCCCAGGTTTCCATCCTAACGTTGCACAAGTGTGATGCGAATGTACGAAATATCGGCCGCCAAAAAATAAATAAATGTCGCATTTCCATCAAGTACAGTTACGCAGAAAAACCAGTGTCAGCTCGCCGCTTATTTTTGTGCTTTAAATATAACTATGAGTGGCCGTTTGACTCTGGAATCAATTGCATCATCTGAGCAGGTTCATTTTAACTTGGTTCTGTAAAATGAATCAGAATTCGCACCACTAGCACAAACGCACATGTGCGAGGTGCCGCGCTCACTGAGTCATGTGGTCTCATGGTCTCACAAAGTCAGAGGGTGTTTGTGTTCATCCTTCTGCTTTTAGCCACCAGTGAAAACGTTTATTTTTATAGATTTTTATCGCTGGTCGATATTGAAAAACGATCGATTTTGAGCATCGCATCATAAACAAAAGATTGTAAACATCAAGGCACCATCATATGCAGAGAGCGAATACATCATCTACAAGTATGCACACTGTATTGTTTTGTTGGCTAGAGTTCTCACACTTGTGGTCTACATCGGTACTTCTTGTCTTCTGTGTCGTTCTGATATGTAGATATCAAATCTGAGGTGCATGTCAGGCTATGCAAGGACTGAGAAGTGTAAATGTACCTACACGCTGTACCCTATTTATAAACAAAACGATACATATATTCATATATTTATAGAAATTGACCTTTGGAACTTTAAACATCATCGTTTATCAATAAAGCTTGTTTCCATTTCTCTTTTTCATATTTTGGGGATGTGATATTGGAATTTTTTTCATCTTGTTCAAGCGTTTTTGCATTTTTGCTTTTTTTGTTTGTTTTTTTGCAATATTTGGGTCTGGATGAAATTTTGAGTTTCATCCATCTGGTTTTTTATAATGTCTACTTTCAAAATTTGCTAAACAAAACTGGTGGATGGGAAACTGGTTAGAGTTTCCTCAGCTTGCCACTGGACATTTAGTATGTTGGTTCCTGATTCAGTCTGACTGAACTTTGACCCAGTTTGTCACTGGTTGTTCGTCAGGGCCACCAGTCAATGTGACTCAAGGTAACTTCTGCATTTTCGGTTTTTCACCCTCCTCACCACTCCCGTTCTTGTCATGTTCACTTATCTCTACTGCTTTGGACTGACCAAAGAGAGCCGTGATGTGTGTGTGTGTATGTGTGTGTGTGTGTGTGTGTGTGTGTGTGTGTGTGTGTGTGTGTGTGTGTGTGTGTGTGT
>JAOUQU010000007.1:3197157-3208265 GCA_028566735.1 Ammoglanis amapaensis
TTGCTGAGTTTTGGCAGACATATGTCTTACTTTCGGGGTACGGCTTATATTAGCCGACCCCCCTGAAACCCCCGATATGTCTTAATATCGGGGGTGTCTTATTATCGGGGAAACACGGTACTATGCTCACCATCTACCTACAGAATTATCTATGACTGTGTGTTACATGAAAATCTTAGCAGTAACTTTTAATTTTTTTTTTACATTTTATTACCAATAAATGTATGGTTACATATATATTATAATTAAGAATTTCCTAATAGAACCATCAGATTTAGGGTGGCATATTGTACAAATAAAGCAAAAAGCTTCTCGGTATATACAAAGAGATTAAAATGTGTGAGAATGGCACACACTTCTATTATACTAATATATTGAATTAATTTGCTTAATCTAGCTTAGCCAGAACATCACCATAACATCAAATGTTATTATTTAAAATGTTCTTTTTTGTATTCAATTGTAGTAGCGATAGAGGGTTAATTAAGCAATTCCTAAAAGGTTTCTGATTGCTCATCATCAGCGAACATTCTGGTGGATGTCAGTCGCGTCTCTGAGTCCGTTTTTGTTAAGATAAGATAACATTAAAATGAATTAAACATGTTAAAGCTCTGAGACACACTGCATTCCCCCACCTCCTGGGCAGATTAACAAGAATCATTAGTAATAACAATCATTTCCTAATGATGATCTTCATTGTTTCATAATTATGTGCCAGTTCCCAAAGCTTCATGTTTAATCTTGACTTGATTCTTCCCCGACAGGAGCCGGTTTCCATTCATTCCCGGCTCTGACTGTGGATCTCATCGTGCTTAATATAAAAGCTGATATTGTTTTATTCAGTGGTTACGCTGATATGAAGACGGTATCGTTTTTAATTGCTTGCAAACACATCTGTGGTCCTGAGAGACTGTTCAAGGTTGCAAACATAAGCATAATGCTGCCAGGCGGAGGCTCAGAACAATATCAGGCCTGAGTGCGGAGTGCCTTCTAAAATGGGCGGTGGAAAATTTATAAATGGACCAATATATAATAATGTTGCTCTTGTTTAGTAGCTCAGCAGTAATGTGTGATGGGATGCTGAAGAGGAGAGAGTTGGACAATGAGATTTAGGGGTCATCCTGTAACACTTTTCTCCCCTTTAGCTGGTAAGGCAAAGTGTAGCGGGTCTGGGCTGGTAGTCCTGCCACCTAAACTGCCTGGATCTATGATGGAATCCAGGAGAATGTCACATGCAGTTCACATTCACTATGTACCAGGAAGTAGAATAGAATCAATAAAACATTGTCGTTTTTATTTATGTATGTAGTCTCATTTATTCCAATTTGTAGTTTTTTTAGTAATTTAGGGTGCATTGCTGTTCCTCTTTTTCCGACCGAACAGTACACTTGTTCACCCATGCACTCTGCATAAACACCTCTATTTCTGCCAGTCAGAGATCATATACAGCGTTTAAAATCACCACATCACATGTCATGTTTTGTTGGTTGGGACCACTGGTGGCCATAAACGTCTTCGTTTTGATTCATTGAATCATTGAATCCTTTGGGCTGCCCATTATGGCCCAGCCGATCTTGATCCTCATTACAGATTTAGAAAGTTTTTACCCCCGGATGCCATTTATGACCCGACCCCTCAGTGTATTCAGTCTTGGGGACCGGCAATACAATCCACTGGTTTGTGCATCCTAGTGGCTAGGGTTGTCGAAAATCTTACCGCTCCACCTGGTGATATACAAAATGACTTCATTCATTTCACACACACACACACACACACGCACACACTCACTGGATCATGTATTTAAAAAAACAACTGCAAAGGAGTGAAAACAATCTCATGCTCGGGTGTCCACATACCTTTGGCCGCATAGTATAACTATATATGTGCGTTATGGATGTCCCATCTGACAGCATTAACCTTTTTGTTTGTGTTGTCAGACAGCTGTTTTAGCATGTTTGGCATGACATTTCTGAAGCGTCTGGCCTCTGTGGCACGTTTAATGGCCGCTCAATGCGTTGGGAGAAATGCTTTATGAGAAGGAGGCATTTGGAATCGCTACGGCCCAATCAGCTCTCGTGGCTCGCCTCTCCCCACAGCGCACACCCGTTACTGGGAACGTGCCCCACATCTGACTGCGTGCTTTCAGCATTTTAGGGCAATTATTTTCCCCAGGATTCTGCCTCGGGCTTCTAGCTACCTTTTTACATATGCACGGACTGAACTTTTGACCACGGCCCAATAGTCGTATATTAGCCAGCAGTTTGCTATGAAAGAGAGACTTTAACAAGTTCCTCTGTGCATTGGCACTTGTCTCGCCACTTGCCTGCAAGGTAATTTAACCGGTCTGCTGAGAGATTCAGCCCTCCTGCTTCCTTATGGGAGCTTAAATCTCCCATTCACTGCTTACCCCCCTTTCCTTTCTCCAGTCTTTTGTCCCTGGGTCCCACTGTAGAGAGACCAGGACGACGGGGGAACACTAGTCGAAGGACAGGAAAAAGACGATGGAGATGTCCGTGATAGATTTCTGTTCCTGTCCAGCTAACGAGGGCTCTGTTTCTATTAGCACCCCGGCGCACAGAGGCGTCACCTATCGTCTCTCACTTTCTCTCTTTCTTGCCTGTTTTCTTTCCTAATAAAGCTTCTTCACCCAAACGGGCTGGGATCTCTGTGTTCATGCTTTGCATGTGTACATCCAGTTAACAGTAGCGAGGTCAGGTGTTGATCTGAAGTGCATACAGAGGCCCAGGGACAAACAGCTCGTCTGACAGGTAACAGGGAAGAGAAGAACAGAGGTGTATCTACTATAACAAACCTCAATGAGCTGCCAGGAGCCCTAATTGAGCCATAATTGGTGATTAGAGTCTTTAGTAAGAAGGAGTGATATAGCCAGAATAAGACAGTACTTCTGGAAAATGCTCTCGCTGACTTTGTTCAGTTTATTGACTCTATGGAAAAGTTCTTGGGATGCTTTTTATACCTACAGAAGTGTTGTCCATATTGTATTTTTAAGGATTTTAAGATCAATCTAAAGTTTGGGGGTCTTAATCCAGGCTCTGTTATACAGCCATTGTTGGGTCCTAGAGCAAGACTAATAACTTTGTCTGCTATATGGATGTTGTACGATAGCTGACCTGCACTTAGCTCTGCCATACAAGCTAGGATAGATGAAGAAAGAATTGAATTCTACTGTACGTCTTTATAGCTTTTGATTCTATTCTACGCAGGATGTGATATGGTTCTTGATACGATTTAAAATTGCGGACAGAGGATTTATTTTTAACCTTACTAAAGATTATGTTTACTATACCTGGTTAGAAAAACAATAATGAAATTATTTCTGTGATTATATTATTATACCAGAAATACTCAATTCATTTTTTTGTGTTTCAAAAATGCAGTGCAACTGTTTCTGTTCTTAAAAAAGTGAATATTGATTCATCCTAAAACAATAATCCAAGTGATCATTTTGTGTCAATGGTCAATGTATGGGTCGGGTTTACGGCTGTCAATCAGAAGGTTGAGCTTTTTGAATCCAGGCTCTGCCATCCGATCACTCTTGGGCCTATATCCTGTCTCTGATAAATGAGTTCTGCATTATGTGCGAACTGAATTTGTCTGCGGCACGATGGCATAGCGGTTAGCTTTGTTGTCTTACAGCAAGAAGTCTCGGGTTTGATTCCTGGGTAAGGGAATCTTGTGCTTTCTAGAGATTGAATTGGAGATTAAGAATGAAATTCTCCTGTGTGTGTGTGTGTGTGTGTGTGTGTGTGTGTGTGTGTGTGTGTGTGTGTGTGTGTGTGTGTGTTTGTTTTTGTTTATTGTACCCCTGCATCAGACCTGTTCAGGTGTTTATCGTATTTGTCCAGTGTATCGTACCGTAACGTTGGTAAAACTAGACGATAGATGGATGTTGTGCACCTGTATAAGCAGAATGACTCAATATTCCATTATTATTCCTATTCCATAATATTGCAGCCTTTTCGGAACATTTGCTTAACACATACTGACTGAAGAACTCCGGGAATGCTGGGATTAGAATCAACATGTAAATAAAACACGACAGCCTACATTGTTTCTCAACCGAGTAAACAATGAACATAGAAAGCAGGGTAAAACATATTAAATCAAGTGCACGCTTTGAGGTTTTCATTTTTTTGTTGCTATAATTGACTTCAGCTGTATTTTAAATGTAAACGTTGGTCTCAGGTTCACTGCTTCATGTGTTTATGCGTGGTCTAAAAGGGATTATGCATGTGTGGTTTGAACTCTCCATGTCCATGTTTAGGTATTGCTCGTACTTGTCAGTCTTGTAGTTCTGCACAGTAGCTGAACGATGCACCTAATCTAATCTTCCAACCTGCCACCCATATGCCCAATATGCAATATTGGAACTGGTTCCCTCTCTCTTTTGCTACCTCTTTTCTATTTTCCTCTCTATTAAGGTCCTGGAAGACAATCTGAGGTCTAAAGGCACCAATCCCATTTGCTTGTATTGACATGTATGTCTCAGTGCAAACCTATTACTAGGATTATTGTCTACCAAGATAGGCTTCCATTTCATTAAAAAAGCACATGCATACACACACACACACATACACACACACATAGCGTGTGTGGCTCATTGCACTGAGGGAAACCGGGTAAATGGTTTATTGTGGATTAGTTGATGTGGCCGTAAGCGTGTCTGAATCGATAAAGAGCCAGTCAGGGGCTGGCAGACAGCTTTCAGGCAGGACCACGAGCTGTCATGTTGCTCCATTTGACCCCCAGTCAAAGTCATACGGCGGCCCATCCATCTGAGACCTAATGCTGTCTTGATCAAACGAGCTTGTCTGATTCTGTGGGAACAGAAGCCAGACAGCCAGGGATTTAGATCTAGTTTCCTAAGTAGGACTATAGAACTATAGTTTTACACACGTGCACAGGATTATCTAATAAACTGGGAATCGATGATCCTTAGGCCTAGTGTGCACAATTTAGCTTTCATGTCACAGATACATCTTACTCACATGTACAAGTTCTAGTCTGAACTGTTAATAAGAAAATATGTGGATCCGGAAATTTAGATTCATTGTCTTCTTAACATTTACAATGCAGATTACAATATTTGTTTATTAATAAAATAGAAACCGAAGGTACAGATTAGGTACAGGTTAGCCTGTATACACAGTGGAAACAGAGGTCTAATAGAATTTTATATAATGCATATGGTAATTAATACTGAGCTTGTTTGTTAAATGACTGTTAGGGAAGTGATGGCTTTGCGGTTAATGTACTGGGCTAGAGACCAGAAGGTTCCAGATCCAAGCCCCACTCCCACCAAGCTGTGACTTGTTACATTTACATTTTCAGCATTTATCTAAAGCATTTTACAATTATGGCCGAACAGGTTTTGAACAATTAAGGGTAAAGGTTGCAACCTGGCAGTGGTGAGGCTTGAACCATGGACTTTATGGTTACTGGTCCACTAGTCCACTTTCAGCATAAGGGTACAGCTGGCCTGTTTTCCCCCTAAGCATGGCTCTTAACTCTCAGTTGTTAACAAATTGTTTTGTTGTGACTGTAAGGTGCTATGATTCCATCATAATCGTAAGCCACTTTGGATAAAGGTTGACCTACTAAATGTTGAAAATGTATATCCTATATAATTTTTTCATATTTTAATTCACAGCTTTAACAGATTTTTATTATTCTTATCATGTTGTATGATTTGGTCAGTAAAGTTTAACCAGGAAAGATGCAAGGCCAAAATGCCCTGAATAGGATTCCAGTTCATCACCGCGCTTTGCTCCCCCTGCCATGTTCTGATCGGGATCACTCTGGGTGATCAAGGCAAATCCATCTTTAGGGTTAACTCCCCTTCCCCCAGTAAGTCATAGCCAATCATGTATATGTGATTGATTCAGTAGCATAACTGCCATTTGCACCCAGATCTCTGTAGTGGTGGGTTAGTTCAATAGATGTGGTGTTTTCGTTGTTATTATTGTTAAACTATTATTACTGGAGAAAGTACATTTGGGGATTTAGAGAATGAAGTTTGGAGAAAAAATCAATACAATATTAGGAGAAGAAAGTAAACACATCTTTCCTTTTGGTGTTAATTGTACAGAATTGATGTACAGATGTATTGGTACAGAAATGATGTTACATAATGAACTAAGGACAACTTGTGACCAGTCTGACCTAAGAACATTCTAGTCATTACAGATCCAAAAACACTTTACCCTGCCTTTAATTTGATCAACCAGAATGATAAAAAATTCTGAAATACTGAGAATTGGCAATGAAAAAACACCACAGATCAGAAAATCTTACGTAACATTCTAGAAGTGACTTAATTTTCATGTTTTGCTTCTTTGCAAAGCCGAACCAACACCTTTTATATACATTCCGGGTTACAGCGGAGCACGTTGGTTTTGATACCCCCCACGTCAAAGGAAGACCGGCTACCCAACTTCTGAGTGCTGTGACACTACAATGATGGACTATTTTTCAAATTGATTTCAAAACTGTACGTAAGCAGGCGATCTTCAACCCTAGATTACCTATTGATTTTTAATATGAAAAGCTCATTATACAAGCAGTACTGCAACACAAAAAGCTAGCCAACCTTTGCATAAATCCTTTAATTGAATTCCCAGAGCCTGTGGTTCTACATTTTTTAATTAAATCCATTTCTTTCTCTTTTTTTCTTGTAAGTGTTGGTGTTTAATTTGCATGCTGTGAAGTGGGTCCTGTCCTAGATAAAGTGCCATTGATCCTTATTAAAGCTCACCTCTGGGCCCGCTGAAAACCAACTGGGAAAATTAAATGTGTTCATGGTGCATACACTTATTCCCTGCATGATCGGATTAGAGAGCGAGAGGAGGAAAATGAGGGGAGTGAAGATGGAGAACGAGAGTAAGGCGGAGGCACGGAGAGATGAAAAGATTGAGAGGAAAAGGGAGAGAATTATTATTGATTTGTTGAATATTATTGTATTATTTTCTCCAGTCGTACAGAGGATACTCAGTTTGCTTAAAATGAAATGCTTACACAGTTTTATCACAAACAGTGCTGTAGATTTTTCTCATTGATCATCCAGCAGCTTACAACAGTCCTTATGAATAGAGCTATTCATTTTCCTAATTGTCTGTTGTGTGACGCTCAATGTGGTGTGTGTGCGTGTGTGCGTGTGTGCGTGTGTGTGTGTGTGTGTGTGTGTGTGTGTGTGTGTGTGTGTGTGTGTGTGTGTGCGCGTGTGCAGCCTTATTGGATTTATAATGATCATCTGGAATCATTACACAGTCTCGGTCAGGACCTTTTATGACCTGATCACCTTTCTCCAAAATCTGCTGTAAAAGTTTTTTATTATTTGAATTTTTAGTAATTTCTCCAGTAGGAATTTCACAAAGTGTGCAGAAAGTCTAGTTAAATCTTTATGTACATAATACATTTTTAAAAACCCTGTTCCAGTCATATTCGACTCTTGGGGGCTTTGTGGATGGCTACAGATCCCTACAGATTCTAAGCAAGTGCTTTTTACAGAGAAGGTTGCCAGGTCTTTCTCCAGTTCTTTCTTCAGGATCATGTGTATAGGGCAATGTTTCACATCTCAGATTAAACTAGTGCATGTTTTTGGACTGTGGGAGGAAAACGGCGTACCCAGAATAAACACTGACACGGAGAGAACATGAAAACTGCACAAAGCCCCCATGGGGATTGGACCCAGGATTTCTTGCTGTGAGGTGACAGTGCTAACCACTAATATTGTTAACATTACTTATTACTATATAAAACATTTATTATTCATTTTATAATTAAAATAATTATCTTTATTTGTATAAATTAATGGAAAAGCTGAGAAAGTGTGATCGTCTGTTTAAAGCCCCTCTACAGTTGAGTTAAGCAGTGTCTTGTGTAGTGGTGGAAGCTTACGCTACAGCTAAATAAAGTCGTGTCTCATGCAATGGTGGAAGCTCATGCTACAGCTGAGTAAAGCAGTGTCTCATGAAATGGTGGAAGCTCACGCTACAGCCGAGTAATGCAGTGTCTCATGGTGTAGTGAAAGCTCATGCTACAGCCGAGTTATGCAGGGTCTTTTGTGGTGGTGGAAGCTCACGCTACAGCCGAGTAATTTAGTGTCTTATGGGGTGGTGGAAGCTCACGCTACAGCCGAGTAATGCAGTGCCTTATGGGGTGGTGGAAGCTCACGCTACAGCCGAGTAATTTAGTGTCTTGTGTAGTGGTGAATGCTCACGCTACAGCCGAGTAATGCAGTGTCTCAAAGGGTGGTGGAAGCTCACGCTACAGCCGAGTAATGCAGTGTCTCAAAGGGTGGTGGAAGCTCACGCTACAGCCAGGTAATGCAGTGTCTCATGGGGTGGTGGAAGATCGCGCTCTTTGGAAAAAGTTTGGACACCCCTGTTATAATTAGTAGTGAAGTTTTTGTGAAGGCTTGAAGACATCAGAACATCTCTATCCTTACTATTATTAGGTAGAGTTTCTGTTCTGCACTAGTCAGTGTCTTAACTAAGGTCCAAACAGTGAAGACTGACCCATTGACTAAGTATGGGTCATTAGATAAACTCACATAGCTGAAGATCCTAATGCTGTTTCTGCTAATGGGGTGTCGGAATACACCGTGTATTACAGCTGTAAGAACCCACACAATATTAGGAAGGGGATCAGAATGTCCGATCGATGGACAGTTTTAAGTATCCGGTGGGTTTTTTTTTTGCATTTTTTTTATTGTCCGGTTGATTTGCTCTTTTAGTTCCTGGCTACATGATCCATTCAATTGCATTCCAATTTCCAAACCTTCCTTTTTGTCTTTGATTTATTTTATTTTATTTTAAAAGTAAATCTTTTTGTTTCTCTCAAGCTGCTCTGCTAAGCCGGCAGCGATCAGAGACTGTGGACAGTAAGATTTATTGTGCATTTGTGCTAGTTGATTGCCAACAGGAGTGACCATCTCCCGAGGGTGCTGTATGCAGACCTGAGCTAAATCAATAGGGATTAACCTCTGACCCTTTTCCACATACTTATACGCACTCTCCATGCCAGTCACACAAGCATGTAATAATCACACCGACACACCGGTTTCATCACTTCACTGAAATATGGTCGTTAGTAATAAACATCTCCAACTTGATGTGGAAAGATGGGGGGCGCTGTTTTCTTCTTTGTCTTTTTCATGGAGCTGGAATATAAAGGGATCGATATAAGCATCTAAAGGTTTTGTTTATGTCTTGTGGTGACTTTCTCTGCAGGTTTAGGACTGGTTATAATAACAAAGTATAACCTAATACATAAAAAAAAACTTAATAATAACCAACTTTAGAACTTAATAATGATCATAAAGCAAAGGTTTTTTTGTAAAAGAGCTAAAAAGTACATGTCACAAGTTCTTCTCCTTTATGACATGTTGTGTTCATAAAGCATAAATAATCATGTTATTTCTTTTTTTTTCTTTAGTATTGTTATCATGTAAAATCTCAAACCATTTACTTCAGAAAGTGTAGTTTGGATTTTGAACAAACCTTCATAATCTTAATACACCACATTAATAACACTGAAAATCAAGTTCTGTAATAATTTACTCTCAGCAAACCATCTTTGATTCTCCAAGGTTAATAAGCTTTCTTAAATAAAATAATACTAATAAGTGTTTCAAATCATTTCAGAATTTAAGAACAGGTGTTACTTCCTTGGTATATTGTGGTTTGGTTTGTTCTTTATTCATGTTTCTCTTCCGTGATTCCTCAGACAAATAGGTTAAATTGGAGGAATAGATTTGCATTTTTTGTATTCTTGTTTGCCGCACTGAGGTTTCCCCTCTCTGGCGAGCGAGACTTTCACCCCCACAACATGCTCTGAGGAATAATACCGACGGGTTGTGTGTTATCAACCATTGGCTGTGCGCACAGAAAGTCTCACCCTGATCAGTACGATTCTATAACTTCTGTGCAGACGCCATCGGGCAGTCAGCTGAGGACACAGAGCGGTCCGTGTTTGGTTTGTCCAGTGAGCTTCGACCAATCGCTGATGCCCAGCCAGATAACGCAGCCTTAACACCTGAGTGACTTTTTAAAGAGGTTGCTCATATCCAGCCTCATAACATATCAAGCCAACTGTCCTAATAAAAACGTTGAAGGTCTTAATGTTCTTATTGTTTCTCCCCAAACGAATGATGTGTAATCTTTGTCCCCTAGACAAAAGTCTTCACCTTCTACATATTTGATGCAAATAGAAAAAGAAAAACGAAACGTAATTTAAGCCAGTAAACATGTGTATAAATAGAAATGTACATATACACGTAACTATGCATATTTATTAGCACTAAGTCAGAAATAATTATTATATTTATTTTATTTTTGGTATCTTATCTGTGTTATTTATTTTTCTATAGCTTTTACCCCAGGTAGCCTTCCTGATACAACCCTTGCTATTTTTCCAGGTCTGGGAACTTTTTGCTCAACTACTTATTGGGTCACGGTGCCACAGTGAATGTGTTCATTTTTTACAATGAGTAAACATTTGTTTTTTATTTGTAAAATATGTTTCCTTATCTAGATTTAAAACTATATTTCGATTCAAACGCAGGGCTTAAATAGCACACATTAGATTCCCATTCTGATTTGATTGCTACCAGTTTTAATGGAGAAAAGACCGAACTCGACACTTTCTACATTCCTACGGTAACTGAAACCATGTCAACTTTAACACTCTAATCCTCTGGCATGAAATAAACAAAACAGAAGTAATGCTAAATCCATTCCCATTATTACATTAAGTCTTATTACTAATGCACTCTAGTTTTATCATTTGCCTAGCTAATTTGGGCCATTTGTTTGGATGCGGCTATATTAGCTTTATTACTTCCTTTAATCTAAAAGCAGTCATTAATCTTCTCAGATAAATGTGGATGAGGATTGTACAGTGTGGCATAACTTCAGTCTGCTTCATTGGTAACCTAATGCTATATTCTGCTTAGCTGTCCCTTTTCTCAAAACTTTATTAAAATAAAGATTTTTGTCAGCATAAAGCTCGCTGTTACGCAGTCTCGAATAATCCAGACGTACAATGCATCAAATAGGCATTATAGCATTAATGCATACAAATATATA
>JAOUQU010000007.1:3234224-3246126 GCA_028566735.1 Ammoglanis amapaensis
GAGCAAGACCCTTAACCCTGTCTGCTCATTGTAAGTCGCTTTGGATAAAAGCGTCGGCTAAATGCAATGTTAGTTAGTTAGTTAGTATTACTATATTGTATGGGCAATGATGTGCATTTTGTCAACTAATTCAAGAAATCCTTATTGAATTGCAATGACATTGAAGTTACGGATTAAAATATAAAGTTATATATTTGTAACCTGTTTGTCAATGCCATTCATCATTAATTCTTAGATTAGAATGGAATTCTTACACTATTGAGTGAGAATATATGCCTGGCTGGTGAAAAGTTGATCCCTGGGCCTTGCAACCTCAATTGGCATTCGATAAAGTTAAGATTGAGGTGTTTTTCAGTAGATTCTGTTTGTATGAAATTTATGTCAAAATTCTTACATTATCATTGGTTGGTTCATCTTCAGAGGCGGCCTGGATCCCATACGCCAAAAAGCAGAGAATGGCGCCAATCCACAGCAGGGTGGAGAAGCCACCAAAAAGCTGTTTGCAGAACTTCACCCACTCCGGGGTAGTGGGTGGAGGTGTTAGGGCATTGGGTCCATCACGTGCCAGGATCTCCTTGGCACGGTTGGCGGTCAAACCCTAAATGATGGAAGAACATTATTTGGCAATTTTTTCCAAAATGACTTGGACTATTATACAGAGTTAATGGCCCAAATGGCAACAACCTGGAACCTATAACCTTGTGATTGCTAGTCCAGTACATTAACCACCAAGCTACACTGGCCTACCTACATGAGCATATATGCATGTATAGACATGACGAAGCTGAAGGAAGATTAAAGGCCTCGCTCAAGAACTGAGCAGCTTGGCAATGGTGGTCCTTTTCAGAGTCATGTCTGGTCTGAATTTCTGGATAACATGGTGAAAACATCCTTAACATGGCATACTTAAGTCAATTTTTGTAATTGCATGTTTTTGGATTGTAGAAAAGCCTTACACGTGGAGAGCTTATGAGTTCCAGGTAAATGAAAATCAAACCCTGGACCTTCTTGCTACCTGTCAAGAATTGGTATGTCATATGTAGAAAATTGATGATTTTATTTTGTTAATTAACTATTTATTAGAATTTTAAATGAATGTCTTCTTACTCTTTCAAGGTCAGTGCCATACTTGCGGTGAAGCTCATCCAAGGTCAACTTGTGGTCATCCTTCAAGGAGAAATTTTTAGGTTACTTAACAACAATCACAAATATCGATGTTTGATTAAATAAAATAATAATTGATCACCTATGAACCTTGGTTTGTTTCTTACCAGATCGACTTCCTTTTTGAGGTCGTCCATGTCCTTGTCCTGCTTCTTGCCTTTCTTCTTTTTGCCACCATCTTCCGAAGTGGCTGCCAACTTGTACTTGTCGTTTCCTTCCTGCACAGGCAGAGACAACAAAATCAAAACCAGGAGCTTAAAAGACAATGCGAGAAAACAATAGTGATGCTCCCAATCAGACTTACGCCGAATCCCATTTTGGGGTTTGTTCTTTGGGTTCCCAAGAGGACCTCCTTGATCGTGAACCCTCCTACTCCTAGTGAAGTCCGTGTGGCTCCTGAACGGGTGGAGAGAGCTTTATATCTTTTTGGCTCACCTACCTGGATGGGAGGAGATTTAAAATTGAACAGGGAGGGAACTCAACATGAAATTCAATTCTCTTGTCTCTTGGGGAGGGAAGTGTTTTTTTTCCGCAACCTTTAATCAGTGGTTAGAACATTTCAATGATAACCTAAGGAGAATGGAAGGACAGGTAACAGTTTTCTAAAGCTTCCACTGGTGTAAATCATTGACTTGTCATTCCTAACAATAACCAGTTTTAAAACGAGTGTCTATGGCTGCTTGGCCCCATTTTCAGAGAGAGGAACAGTAGCATAATGGATGTGAATCCTTTTGTGTATTGTAAACACAGGGATACAGTCTCGCTCAGCGAGAGTAGCTTAAGATAAGAGTGTCAGGTATTCGCTGTATCAACACTCCCACGATTCTCATGTGTCATTTGGGAATGACTTGCTACTAAACAGCTAAACCAAGACACTCCCAAGAACACATAGCCACTTCATAAATCATAAAACTCTCAAATAATTACTTGGAATCCAAGGAAATATGCATCCCCCACCCATAGTTTGATTAAACTTTCCTCTGGGCAGGCTGGACTCTGGTCCATCTGGTTACATTTTAATAATCTTTGTCCTTCCCAGGTTATAAAACTCCGACATTGATTAACTCCCATCCACCAGAGAAAGGGCATAACAGAACCAGTTTCATGAGAAGTGAGCTGAGACAGGCTGGTAACAGAACACCCCAGACTCGCACGGCTGAACACTTCGGACATAATGCCCGGTCTTTGTTTTTTTTTCCTCGAGACTTTTTAAGTAAGAGCCGAATGACCTTCCCGGAGAACGTGGCATTCAGGTCAACCCAGAGAATTCTTTGATTCATATTCATATTAAAAATACACTTGGTTCTACTGTACAGTCCCACTCAAAGCTTGGACACATGATGTCAATATGTTACCAGCATGATATGGTTTCTAGAATAACATAAACATCATGATTACATTTTTTTTGTATACCCATAAACCCCTAATTCCTTAAACCTGATTAAGTATATGTTGAAGTATTTTGATGTTCATTTTAGTCTCCTCAAACAGCTTTGTGAAGCACTGCAGTCATCATGGCTCAAGAAATAAAGTTCAAAACACAGAAAATTTAACACACTTGACTTTATTTGTGTTAACATCACATATGTTCTTTTGAGTAAAAAACATTGGCAGCGTATTATTGTTCAATTTCTTTTCTGGACACTCTTGTGCTCTTAAAGCAGAGAAGATTCCTCTTGCCCAGTTTAATAATACGTCTCTTGTTCCACCCAGCCTGAAACAATAATTACCCGACATACATAAATAACATGTATCAAATAAGAACCCTTACAATGCTCTCGTTGGTACCAAATTTCACGGCAGACTTACCTCCTGGGTTTCGTCTCAGAAGGTACCTTCTGGCCTCATCATATAGGAATATGAGCAGCGAATATGGTAAAGCGCAGAGCCACCAACTCGGCCTAAAAATAGATTAATTGTAGTCAGTGTAGTCATCAATCGTGAACTCGATTATTTTGTAATTTAAAATGCCAACTTACTTGAGTGGGTACATTCTGAGAGCGACATCCATGCCTGGGCAGTAGGACAGGAAAGCAGCCAGAGCTGTTTCCTCTAACAGCCCGAATATTAATATCTTGTTTCTGAAGAGACGAGTAGATGATAGTATTAGATAACCAAGATGATCATTGCTAAGCTAACGATGAATAAACAATTTACATGAACCGTAAAAGCCATAGTAGTATCATCTAAGTCCACACACTGAGATATTCTAACCACAAAATGACAAAAGGGCCCAAAACTATGAATGAATGCTAAACGTTATGCTAACAGCTAAACTAAGCTAACAAACAACATGGAATGATCAGTGAACATATAAAAAAAACAAGACTAGCTCAGTTTAAGGACCTATCAGATGTTACTAATTCCTTACTTTAATTGGTTTAGTAGCTAAGCGGCTGAATCCTTTCACTTGAGACCAGGTAAAACTAGTTAGCATTTTGTATACGTACTTCATTCCTTGCTGTAGGATGGAATTCCTTCTAGTTTTGCAGATGATCAAATCCGCCCACTGTACGACCACGATACTGACAAAGAACGCCGTGTGGCAGGTGTACTCTACAATCTTTCTGCGCTCATAGGTCTGTAAAGCAAGAAATATTTCAAAACGTAACATTTAATCTAATGCCAGAATGCATATTTGTGTGAGTTTTGTTTTTCGAGCTCACATACCCACTGCTGGCCGTAACTGTCTTCTAAATCGTTGTAAAATTTGTCATCCCAGTTGACTCGTATGTCAATGAGGTCTGACGGCAGGAACCCGTTTTCAGCCAGGATGACAAAGTAAGTGAAAAATCCTGCTGTCGCCTGCATCATCCCTGTTTATAAAAAGTCTTAGATTTTATTGGTTTTACAAAAACATGAATTTTAATGGATATGCTAAGTACATAATAAGCAATGAACATGATAAGCCAGGCAAAAGTAACATCTAAGTAACATCTAAGGGTACTTAAGATGAGATTTTCTATTCTATGAGATATTCTATCGCAAAACTATGAATCAGTGCTAACTGATATGCTAAGAACTAATAATAATAATAATAATAATAATAATACATTTTATTTATAAGCGCCTTTCAAGACACCTAAGGACACTTTACAGATAACACAAAACACAAAGTACCAGAGAGTAGCGGCAGCCAGACGCGCACAGCGTTCACTCAACCGGAAGCTGTGCTTGCAACTGTGCTTGCTAGGCTAGACATTTTAACCACAAAATTCAGACAAGAATTCAGAAACGTTAATGCTAATCACTATGCTATTGGATATGCCTAGGTAAGACATACAAACCAAACAACATGATAAACCACAAAACCAGCAGTAGTTGGCCATCAAAACTTATTCTAACATCAACTTTAATGATAGATTGTTCACTTCCTGAGCACTAAAAGTTAGCCACTTTTACCGATTTGGCCGTACGCCATACTGATTAACTTCTCGTTGACCAGTTTGTCTGTTTTGGCATTCCTTGGCTGTCTCTTCATGATGTTACTTTCAGCAGCTTCATAAGCCAAAGAGATAGCCGGTACCTAAGAACAACAAATTTTTTTAAGTATTTAATTTTTTATGTATTTTAGCACTTTTAGCATTTGCAATCATGTTAAGCTAACAGCTAAGAAAATGAACCTACAAATGTACACAGGGAAATTAGAAGGACGTGAGTCACTTACCATGTCGGTTCCCAAGTCGATACACAGAATAGTCACTGTACCCAGAGGAAGAGGAATGTTGGCAATGATGAAGAGCAGGAAAGGGGAAATCTCTGGGATATTACTGGTCAAGGTGTAGGCAATGGATTTCTTCAAATTGTCAAAGATCAAGCGGCCTGCAGAAGAGATGTTTATTATTTTCTTAGCAAATTACCACGTTTTGTTACAAAGATCAAATTCTTGAAGGACTCCCACCTTCTTCCACACCAGTCACGATAGAGGCAAAGTTGTCATCCAGGAGGATCATGTCGGCAGCTTGTTTTGAGACGTCTGAGCCAGTAATGCCCATAGCAACACCAATGTCAGCTTTCTTCAAGGCGGGAGAATCATTCACGCCATCACCTGTCACAGCAACAATGGCTCCCTGACGTTGGCAACCTTCGACAATGATCAGTTTCTGTTGGGGAGATGTTCTAGCAAAGACGATCTCGGTATGTTGGTTCAGGATGTTGTCCAGCTGTTCCTCTGTCATTTTCTTCAAATCGATACCACGGACCACACAGGCCTTTGCATCTCTGCAAATTGCATTACTTTAGATTTTAAATAAGAATGTAGAATTTAATTGATTAACTAGTTTAGTGAGCATTTTAAAACATGTGCCCAGGTGGAAACTCATTCATTTGAAGAACCACTTTAGATTCTAGGATTTATGTAATAGAGCATTTTATAAACATACCTGGGGTTGACATCTTCGACTGGAATGTTAAGACGGACAGCGATATCTTCTACAGTTTCGTTTCCCTCAGAGATGATCCCCACACCTTTAGCGATGGCCTTTGCAGTGATGGGATGATCCCCGGTGACCATTATGACCTGTGAACATGAGGTAGAGTCCACTAGAGTCGGCTTTGCTTGAAAACCCTACTGCATCTCAGTTGGGTTAAGATCAGAGGATTGTGGAGAACAGGTCATCTGACATTGCACTTACATAGCCCTTACATAAGCTGGTGGTGTGTACAATGTAGAAAAGGATCAATCAATTAAAAGGTGTGTCCAAACTCTTAACTGGAACTGTAAATACAACACAAGGTCAGTAAGTACAGCTGGGACCTGGTATGTACCTTGATTCCGGCACTCCTGCACTTTCTGACAGCATCCGGGACGGCAGCTCGAGGAGGATCGATCATGGACATGAGGCCAATGAAGCAGAGGTTATCCATGGGGAAGTTAACATCATCTGTGTCGAACTGAAATCCTTCAGGGAACTGGTCATCAGGAAGACTGTAATGGCAGAACCCTGTATAGAGCAGATAGATGAACTCCCTTTGTTTGGTTAGGATTCACCTAAAATTTTGCAAACAAATACCTACCAAGAACTCTTTCTCCCAGACCTCCGAGTTCCATGTAAGCACTCTGGAAAGCATCCTTCAGTTCATCATCCAGGGGCATCTCTTTGCCTTGAAGGATGATTTTCGAGCATTGGTCCAAAATTTTTTCTGGGGCACCTTTCATCACTAGCAAGTGCTTGCTCTCTGAAGAGTTTGTGCTCTTGTGAATTGAGAGCTGAGAAAATTCAACAGTTAACACTCATGTCGTCTATCTAATTACAAAAGCTGTAGCAAAACCTACCTGATACTTGTTGGTGGAGTTGAACGGGATCTCGGCTATCGTGGGATACATGTCCCGCATCTCTTTGACTGGACCGCAGCAGAGCTCATAGCACTTCAGCAAAGCAGACTCAGAGGCATCGCCGGCAGTTTCTCTCTAGAAAAATAGATTCAGGTAAGATACCTAATCTCGAATGTAAGTTCTCAGATCTGGTCATAACCATACCTTAAGAATAGGGACATTGTTTTGGTCACCAAGGAAGACAGCGTGATTGCAGAGCCCTGCAACACGAATCAGGGCTGACCAAGTTGGAGAACTCCTATCGAAGGCGGTCCCACTCTGGTTCTCTGTGATGTCAGCCACATGGATCTGGTTGTCAAACCACATATGGGCCACGGTCATGCGGTTCTGGGTGAGGGTTCCGGTCTTGTCTGAGCATATGGTGGAGGTAGAGCCCAGGGTCTCGACAGCCTCTAGGTTCTTAACCAGGCAATTTCTCTTGGCCATACGCTTGGCAGTCAGAGTCAGACACACCTTAAATCAGACAAAAATGCTGTTGTAATTTTCAAGTTTACAATGGCACCACGTCTTATAGGTTTTTTTTTATTTGCTTACAGTTACAGTAGCCAGGAGACCCTCTGGGACATTAGCAACGATGATCCCGATGAGGAAGATGACAGCTTCCAGCCAGCCGTACCCCAGGATGAGTGACACAATGAAGAAGGAGACGCCCAGAAAGACGGCCACGCCTGTGATGATATGGATGAAGTGCTCTATTTCTTTGGCAATGGGTGTCTGTCCACCCTCGAGGCCCGAGGCCAAAGAAGCGATTCGACCCATGATGGTGCGATCTCCAGTGTTGATCACAATGCCCTTTGCAGAACCTAGAAATAAACTTTTGCTGGTTTTTTTAAACTGTTTATAAGTACCGTATTGGCCCGAGTATAAGCCGCACTTCAAAATTTCGAACATAAAAAACTGTGGTGCGGCTTATTTGTGCGACCGATAAATTTTCAGTTGTAATGGAAACTTCAAATCTAGCGCACATTTATAACACAACATGTTATGATGCAACAATGACGCTCATGTTTGGATTTTTGAATAAGTCGTTATTGGATTTATTATCATCTCATACAGACCCAGCCAACGTAACCTCCTCTGGCCATTCTGTGTCTCCGTTCTTACCAAGGGTGCCCCCGGCACCGCCCGCCTCATACGAAAGTTCTGGAAGCAACGCCTTGCGCCATCTAGCGACAATTTGCCGTGAGCTTTGTGCCCTTTGTGCCCCACACAACACCAGCCCAAAGAAAATAGGTACTAGATAAAGTTTTATTCTAGCAATTTTTATATTTTTTTTCTGAATCCCTCTTAAAATTAAGGGTGCGGCTTAGATTCGGGCTAATATGGTACCTATACACACAAACACACACACACACACACACATGGATTAAGTTTATTTTAGACATTGTTGCTAATTTCCATTCATAGCTTCAATGGCTTGTGGGAAAAAAAGTTCCTCCTCATTTTCTCTGTCTTGATTTGCAAAGTGTGAAAGTGCTTACCAGATGGCTACAGATAAAAACAGTCTATAGTTGGGGTGGCTAGTGAATTTCACTACTTTCTGTTTCCTGTATTTGGACTGCAAGTCAGAAAGCTCGACCCCAATGATGCGCTCAGCTGAACACACCAACCTCTGGAGAGCCAGTCAGTCCTGCTTGTCCTGGTTGATTAAATAACATGACTTATTTTTTATTTCTTCATCTCTGGACACTTGTATTATTTCTTTAGCTTAATAATTATGGTGCAGTACATGCATGCCTGGGTCATGTGTTGTACAATTTGTTGTACATTAACAGTAATACATGAATAAATCATGCAGTCTTGTAGTTTGTAATCATAAACAGCTATTATATCCTGACAGAAAATATTTGCTTAGTATTAGATATATATATATATTACTATACATGCTTCTAGTAAGACTTTATACTGACCGCTTAAATGTATTTACAAGCTTTTGAGATTTGCACTATTGAGATTTTTCATTTCATGTTAACTTGGCTGATGGATCTAGTTCACTGAGCACAAAGCAGGACTCACCTTATAGAGGTTGCTAGTATTTTACACTTATTTATACCTACTTATAAACGCAGAAGCTTCATGTAGAAAGCATACCCAGGACACTCTAAATATATTAAATTAGGATTATATCAGGGTTCACGGCACACAGAAAAATTGGTATAGTTTTGACAACGGATTCCTTTCCTGAAACAACTTTCCAATTTATCTGGGCATGGTACCGGCACTATAGTGCACTGAATTCTTTATCCTAGTGGCTACGATGGCGCTCAGCCAGATGTTACCATCGTTTTCTCAGCGCTGTTGTACTAATGTAAAATTCTGCTACCCCACATGGATGCTAATGTTTTTACGCAGTCATATATTGTACATTGTAAAGCATGAAATCAGGCGTGTTCTCATCTAGTTGGAATAAAATCCTCTTTGAGGATGGGTTGGAAATGCCAGTTGTACAGAATTATTTTTTAGACAATTAAACCAGGTGCATGCTTATTGCTGTTATAATAATCTTCATATTATTTTCTGTGGTCAGTTTGATTCAAAAAGAAACATCTTAGATTTGAACTTCATGCAAATGCACTCTGCAAATGTAGAATGTACGTGAAAGCAGATGGTTATAGTATAATCAAATACAAATACAAGTTTTATTTGTCATTACACATATACAGATGTACAGTACAATGAAATGTTTCTATTCGCATATCCCAACTTGTCTGGAAGTTTGGGGTCAGAGCGCAGGGTCAGCCAACGTACGGCGCCCCTGGCGCAGATATTTATAAGAGTCTTGCTCAAGAACCCAGCAGTGGCCGTGTAGCAGAGCCTGGACCCCCAACCATTGGATTAACAGCCCAATGCTCTACCCACTAGGCTACACTGTCCTCTACATTGTCAGCTTGATAAAAGGCTTAAACGATAGTACAATTGTAGTTTAATCTGTTCTGGTCAGAAGGTGTCGTCACTTCTGTAGTTTGCTAAAGAAAAACGGTGTGTGGAAAGTTCGGTAAACTTAAAGGCCACACAAGTCACATTTGAAAACTTTTTATAGGTTGCTTGCAACGAGACGTTTTATTAAATGTATGGCTGCCCCTCAATGTACTAGATTGTACAAAAAAAACACAACATGTAATACACAACCTAACATACGGACCAGATGAACACAGCGATAAACAGAAAGCTGGCGGCTTTGTGTAATAAAGTGTTTTGCATATTAGATGTAATCAGATTTCAGTCTGGCTGACTGGACATGTATTTGACTGATTGATGGGAAAGTACGGCTGCTGTTTACCATTTAGATACATGAGTACATGAAACATTCATTCATCCATTGTGTAGTTTTAATAGCGCTTAATTCTGTGTAGGGTTACGGGTGGACACATCCTGGGCAAGTACATTAAACAACTGAGCAGGTTACTAGTCTGTTGCAAGGTACATAGACACACACACGCACAAAGACCTGACTGCATGTCTTTAAATTGAGGTCGGAAACCAGAGTACCCAGAGAAAACCCATGTAGTCATTCGGGGAGCACTATACACACTACGTACACTAAAACAACGCCATTTTGCAGACGTAATGGAAGTTTTGGAACTTTTGACCGGTTCATACTGGCTATTGCAGAATCAGAAGTGGAGGCTTTGTATAAATCTAAGCTATAATGAAATGATTTATTAGTAGGGGGTAAATAAAAGCAAATACAAGTTTTTAAATCATTATGTACACAAAAGCTGGTGGATATTTTACAGAAACACAATTAAATGTCTGTCATTTCCCCCGATGTGTGCTGTTCCATATGAGACACTGTCCCAAGAGTTCACTAAGACATAAGTGCTTAGTGCCCAACAAAACAGTGTCTTCATAAACATCGCAAAGTTACTCATAGAAAAATAATCAGTTCAATTATGTGTCGTTCTCTTAGTCACTAAATATGTTTTTATAACGTTATTGGAACAAACTACACGGCTCTCAACACATTCCTTTCACATCTCTTGTCTTCATTTATTCACTGTCAATGTAGTGTATGAATACAATGTTTTGACCCACCTACGCGGTGATGGAGAGAAAGAAAAAGATTTACATTTAGAGGTTATAAAATTGTCCTTCCATGTGATAGCTGTGCGCAGTGTTGGTAAGTTATGGCCATTTAAAGTCCATAAACCTGTTATTGTGCATAATACATATTAATATATCTGTGTATAAGGTGCAGTTAAGCTCGGAATGTGCAAGAGGTTAAATAAACAACTCTGTGCAACCTCCTTCTTTTTTGGGGATGGGCTGGAAGAAGCATTGCGAGGATTTATCAAGAGGAAACAAGTCTCTGTGTCTGCTTTATTGACACAGTATTCATAATGTGAGATGTTACTGTAGTAATGGACCTTTGTGATGCGAGCGGAATATAGTTCTATCGCTTTGGAGATGCAGACGCAGAGCAATGCTACGCACTGTAGTGATAATTAGATGATAGAGCGAGGGCTGTACAGCAATATTTATCCAAAGCTATTACTTTTATTATAAATGTTGTCCCACACAAGTGGGTATTAGTAATTTAGGTGTTGTGTCGTGCTAATCTTAATGATGTGTCTAAATGGTTTGTTTTTATTAATATTAAAAGTATGTGGTGCGGCGCTAGCAGTGCTAAATGATTTGGTGGCGTTCTTTTGGTTTAGATAGAAATGTAATGTTGCATGTTTGTCTTTTACTGTTGAAAGATAAATTGAAAATAGACATTATCTCTGTATTTGTATATTGCCTCTGCCACCACATTTCTATTAACAAATAAACCAAGTAGATATTTTTGTCCAATGCAAAATCCATTTTCTGTTTGTAATATTTATTCAGGCTTATTTTTATTTTTATACAATCCCAATATTAAGAAGATTAAATTTTATGATTCTGTTTAAAAGAAGAAAAAATGCTTCTTTCTCTCCATAGCAGCCTGCCGATAGAGATACTGTTGTTCACATATAATCTTCTTTCTTTTCATCAGTCTGTTTTCCCTCATGACTCACAATAATAGACCAAGTGTAATTTTCCAATTGTTCAATTGTTCGATGCAATAACAACCCCCTCCCATCCCACCCCTGTAGAACATATAACGTTTTGCAGAAGACCCATGTGCTTCATGGAATCAAACATGCATTGTGATGTTTTTCATATGACCAAAACCCCATCTGTGTGAAAAACAAAGTAACTAACACAACTAAAGAGAAGCTTCAAAAACTATTCCTGCCTTTTTGCACACTTCATTGTGATCTTAATTAATTATAATTGTTATTGATTATCCTTAATGACAAAGTGGCAAAACAGGATTGTAATGTGTTGTAATGCAGGGACGGTGTAGCCTAGTGGGTAGAGCGCTGGGCTGGGAACCCAAAGGTTGGGGGTTCAAATCCAGGCTCTGCTACACTCCGC
>JAOUQU010000007.1:3320986-3332661 GCA_028566735.1 Ammoglanis amapaensis
GCAGAGCCTGGATTTGAACCCCCAACCTTTGGGTTCCCAGCCCAACGCTCTACCCACTAGGCTACACTGTCCCTCATTTAGACATTTAGCGCAGTTAGCAGTTTTGTCATTACGACTCTTTACGACTTAAAAGATCTTACAATTTAATAAATCCTGTGGTACACATAAAACGTATATGCTTCTGAACTTATGTATTTCATACAGAACGTGTTAGAGACAATCTTGTTAAAACTCTGTTCTTTTTCCTAATGAAAAATCTTGTTAGAGCAGGAACGACAAATATGGGTCTAAACAACATGGTGCAGAGTGAAAAAAGGACGTATTTAGCCTTTAAGCTAATATGTTATATAAAATGCCTCTGAGACAACTCCTTTCTTCTGGATTTTCGCCATTTATCTTCCAATCCAGTCGTTTCTAAGTTCAGGTCAGTGGCTCTGCTGAGATTTAAACTCACAAGTTCAAACACTCTGCAGTTGTGTGCTAGCAGGTTATGATTTGAGCGCTAATTATTTTAGCTTTGTTTTAAATCAGCCTGTTGGAAAACTGTTGTGAAAATGTGGTTTGCTATTTAATCATTGCTTTGGTTAAAATGCTTAAATGCATTACACCAAGTTGCTAATCAAATTGCTTTTTATAATATTTTAGAATCACTCCATCTGGCCAATCTATTTGACTATCTTGACTATTTCTTTCACAGAAATGTAATATTTGGATTTGGTTTCTAAATGTATTTAGAAATTTTATATATTTTAACATATATATGCAACATTCAGGGTTTTCCTTGCAATACTCTCAAAAACAATCCGTGCAGTGAGTATTCTCTACTTTTTTTATATTGTTCATGTAATTATTTACACATTAACACTGTTTAATTCTGTCCAGGGGCATTGTGGGTGTAGTGCCAAATGGAAAGCCTGGATGCAGATCATGTACACACCTTTAGTAGCAGTTCAACACAGATAATTTAACTGGTGTAAAAAGTGGTAACTTTATTATCTAAGAATAATTTAGAAATCACCCTGGTTAACAATATTTAGTTATAAGTTTTGCACACACCCTCTGACAGAGTGGGTTCATCCATCTCTGTGCAGTTTTTACCATCCAGCCAACAGACTGTAATTCCAGCAGTAATCAGAAATCCTTTTAACCATGCTGTTCATAAGACATCACCAATCCGGTTTCTTTAGATACGTGGCTGGTTGATAGCACAGGTGAGATTTGAACTTTGATCTAAGCCCTGATGAGCTGACATATAATTAGTAAGACAGTATTGGTGCTTTAATAAGTGCACCGTGAATCAGTGCGTACTGAGCACTTACGTTTTAGTGCACACTTTTATGGGAGAGAACACAAATGGAACACTTCAGGGAAGTGGTTCTCTAGCCTGCCAAAATATCTGCCAGCATTCATTTGTATAATGCATTTTGAATGCATTAATTGCTTTTGTTTACACCCTGCTAATGAATTAACGCTACTTACATTTATATGAAGCAGTTGCCTCCTCTTACTGATTAAGTGTTGACCGCTAAAGGTTGAAAGTCTCTCCCCTTCTGTTATGTAGGTATAATGGCGTTGGTTTAGGGTGTGTAGTGTCTATCATTTGCCCCATCCGGGTACTCCAAGTTGTACACTTGTAGTGCACGACTTTGGACGAACCTTATAACTCTGGTTGAACTTGGAGGTTGGCTAGAATTATTTCCAGACCATTCCTGTGGGAACTAAAAAGAAAATTAGAGCTGCCAACATTAAATGCTAGCGCTAGATTAGTGGATGTTAGGATCTTATATACCTTTGTATATTTGATACACATCAGCAAGCGCATGAACACTACTGCAAACTTTGAGTAAATTAATGACCTTTGCTGTGCAAGCACTTGCATTAGTAGTCTTGTGCGGAGCCACCGCTGATTAATTCCATCAAAGCTAATTATGTAAGTTTTCTTGGTGCAGCCACTAATCGAGGAGATCTTTTATACGAGAGCAGCTTAGCATATTATTAGTATACACACAACAAACCTGTTGAGAGGCTAATTAAACCGAGTGGCTAGCACAGACAAAGCTCAATCAGCATCACTCAGCGAATTAGCATTAGCATTTACTTAGCCAGTGGAGGGGAATAAAGCTACAGGAAGCTGAAATTAGCACAGAATGAGCACAGATAAGCAGACCTTTTGCTGTTCTATGCGAGTGCTTAATTGCACACACATGTGCATACCAAGATAGGTTGAGACTGGGAAAACTCTTTAACTACTCTCTGGCGACAAAAGTAATAAATGTTACGACAATGCAGCCTAACCGGGATATAATAACCTAATATAAAGGAAACTTAGTTGTAATTAGGGCCATTTAATGGACAAACAGAGTACTGTTAAAGTGTTGAGTTACACAATCAACCATTTGCTTGGTCTATATCTCAAGCTCACATCTGTCACTAAGCCAAAATAGCAGTCATTTAGAATCGATTAGCATAAATGACTGACTTGAGAGGGAGGCAATGGCACTCGGTATCTGAATTTTTGTGCTGAATGGTGTATTGGTTGTAACTGTCAGGGGTATTTTAAAACAGAGAGTTCTAAAAATCATTTCTATCATAATAAGTCACCAGTGTGAAAGTTTTAAATTTTCTGGCAATTTTCTGTGTTGAACAATATATCAGAATCAGAATCAGGTTTATTGGCCAAGTAGCAATATACATATACTCAATATTTAATTCACAGACAGTAACAGAGACAGTAACATATATAATATTGAATGATTTGTTTATCGTGTTTTGCATACATCAAGACCAAATGTTACAAAGAATGGAACCTACAACAAACATATTACATGAAGTTAATCCCATCATTGGACAAATAATCCAGAATTATCTTGAAAACAGAAGAGATCAAACAACGTACACAAGATGCTGAACAGGACACATTCGGTTAATCCACATGTACCTCATAAAAGGTGAAGAGGCATCGTACTGCACACCAGACACGAATTACAATAAAACTCCTGATGCTGAAATGTACCACTTACAAACACAGAAGACAACCCACACTGACAGCCCAAACAATAAAAGAGCTTTTCAACATTTCACAAACAACATCCAAACTGACGAATATACAAACTGACATACGGCATAATCGAGCATAGATCAATGATAAATATAACAAAGCCAAAGAAACTAAACTTAACAGAATGAAACAGTTATATCATAACCACTCCTGCAATAAAAATGGCCAAAGGGCAAACAAATAATGTATTGTTTAAATGCTGTAGTTACACACATTGGTTACATTCATTAAAGGTGAAGTCGTTTTTGGTTACACACACTCCATTCAAGTCATGGACGATTTTCAGTTTGACTTTCTTGCATGTATTTAGGCTGTGGGAGGAAACCTGAGAACATGCAAACACCTCATAGAATCTGCCAGACCTTTATATCAAACCTAGGACGTTCTTACAGTTAGGCTATAGTGCTTACCGCCGTGCCTGTCTTATTTATGTAAATAAAGTTAAAATAATGAGAACTACAAGAATTAAAGCAGTAAACTGTATTTACTTGTTGATGCTTATCGACAAATTTGTACTATGTGTTTCATCCTGACCAGCAGCATGGTTTAGTGCCAGCTAAAAATACTGGATGCAGAGCAAGAGAAGTGCCAGTTTGTTACAGAGAATTAAACACATACATCCACTCCCCCGACAGTTAGTGCCCTGGTACCACTTTGTGTCTTATTGATAATAATAGACATCGTTATATATGTGCACTTTAGAATAATGCCTTTATTTGTTATATCTAAATATACACGTGTGCGATACAATAAACTTTCCCTGCTCATTTTAAAGAGTACAGTGTCAGCCTAAGAAACGTGTCTAAACACTGTATGGCTAAAAGTATGTAGACACCCATAAGACGTCATTTTACACAGATCAGACTACACCGCCACCAGTCCTCAACTAAGTTATTTTCATATGTACATATATTTGGGTAAAATACAGCACAAATGTATTTGCATTTCATGAATTACAAATGCATTTATTTTGTAGATGAGTTTAGAATCCGCTTCTTACCAGACTTGTTTTTAACTCATACATTTCTGTTGCGTTTGATGCATCTGCTCATTGGACTGCATAATACTTTTCTATTGCTTCGAAACTTCGTTGGATTAATGGTCGTTGGATTAATGCTTTGATTTTGTCCCGCCTCTGGATGCTGAGCATCTCCGGGGGTGAATGGAGATGTAGGAGGAAATCTGGATATGAAGCTTCTGCATGATGATTGGAAGTTAAGTGGAGAGAATAAATCTATAATGGTTTCTGCTTGTCAGACCACTATGACTTTCTGTGGGTACAAAGACCAGCAACATGTCAGAAGTGGATATCAGCGGATGGCTTATGCAATATACTCCAGTGGAAGAACATTATGTAATGAAGATATATATAAAAAAAATACAAAAAAAGAGAGTTGATTATCATTACAATGATCATTTCCTACCTTTAATGGCTGCAATGCTTGAATCTTTTGAAGAAAGTCTGGTTCCATAAACTGAGTTGCTGGGTATTTAAAGCGTTGACGGCACTATCAATTGATCTGGGTATGATTGCATCATTGTGGTTTATGTACCCATATATAATGTACCCTTGTCTTTCCTTTTGTGGATGTAACTTTCCATGCAACATGCATCTGTTTTATAACTGCACACTGCAGTTATTCTGAACATTACCCGGTGACCATAATTATGGGGCCCTATAGTGCGTAATGTGTGTAGTTTAATAAGGTTCTTGTGACCTTTGAATAACATATGAAATTATTATAGATAATCCAAAAGTTATAAATCAGTATTCATTAGATCAATAGTCATTAGATTTTAACTAGAGTTATACTAGTGTCAAATAAAACTTATTGAGCCTTTATTTGATGTAGTGTTTTTTTTTCCAGGCCAGGTTAATTACAGCAGGTTAATTAGCAACTGCTGGATGTTTGGTTGCCCAAATATTTATTGGTAGTATTGTAAATATTTAAGTGTTATAAATGATCAACTGAACAGCAAAATGTGAAATAAAAAAACATACATTTTGTTTCAAATAAGTTAGATGTTTATCAAAATCAATAACTCTAAGACATGAATTTGTTATAAAGAAAACAACACTTTTCCCATTCCTTTAAACATTTGTATACAAAACCAGCCAATAATCCAGCGCTGACAGAAGAATGCAACAAAGTTTTGACAATAAAGTCAAGGAAAAGTTTTACAAGTTGCAAAATCAGGCCCGCAGCCAACCAACAATAAAAAATATTGTATTTCATTCCGTCAAAGTTAAGTGGAGAGAATAAATCCTTGAAAAAAATCTATAATGTGTTTCTGCTTGTCAGACCACCATGACTTGCTGTGGGTACAAAGCATTGCAACATGTCAGAAGTGGATTTTTTAGATCTTAGAAGAATTATTTATTTTCTTAACTCTGCTTCTCCATTTTAAACTAGAGAAAGATTGAGTTTATTTGCTTTGATATATTATTAATTATTAGTGTTACATAGGTACAATACAAAACATACATACCCAAGTATATTATGTGTACATGTAGGTGAGTAGGAGGCTCAATCAATACAAAGTTTATATAACGAAATAAAGTAAGAATACTGAATAAATTAACAACGTTTAAATTAAAAGAAATACATAATCTAAACCATAACCGGAGTGAAAATTCAGTTTTTTATAGTCATAAAACACAGAACAACAAGTATTAACTGTTAACACTGTCAGTTACTCAAGCCACCTACAAGTTAAAAGTCTTGACTGAGAACTAGATGGAAAACTTGTAGCATCAAATATATAAAAAGCTGACATGCTCCCACTGGTCAGAAGTTCATGATGGTTTTGTGTGACTGTTATAAGCCAAGAATGACAGTAAAAAAAACGGATAGGTAAAGGCTAGTCGAACATCAAGTCCAACCTTTCTCACCAAAATGAAATACAAACGGCTCATTATTTATTAATCGATTAAAATTACATCAATTTTCTTCAGTCACGTTGTTTGTGATACATCGTCCCAACATCGAACCATTTAACCCTTTGGAGTCATGTGCATTTAAGCATCTCCGGGGTTTGTGCCATTGTTGATCACTACCATTGTTCTCCCTATGTCTGCATAGGTTTCCTCTGGGTACTCGAGTTTTCTCCCGCAGTCCAAAAAAAGTCACTTGGTCAATTGGAAATGAAATGACAAACCCATATCATAGCGCCATATCAACAAGAAAATAAAGTAAGTAAAGTAAACGTGGTAACATAAGTGTCATTCATTGGTCAGTTCTTTAACTTAACTTAAAAGTAAGTATATTAGCACAACTTGTCCTATCAGATTTTATTTCAACATTTAAAAGCTGTTATATTGATCCACTGGTTAAAAATCACCAACAATATCAAAAACCATGTGGTTATTGTTATTCATATATGTAAAATCGTTTATTATTATTGGTCATGATGACTGCTTTGTAAGTTTCATAGCGCATCGATATGAGCTGGATTTGATTATGTTAGTAGCATTTATGTACTGACATCATGATAAAAACATGATCGATTACAATGGAATGTTCAATAAATTGTATTTCGCAATACATGGTTGACAGGCAACCCCGGCATCATTTGAAAGACCAGTTTCTCTTCTTTATATCACTTGCTTTGATTTATTTCCAGAAAAAAGGGATATTCATGCTGATTTAAACATTGTGTTTCACGTCATCGGACAAAATATTCAGCATGTAGTCACTGATGCACTGTGCTTTTACATCATCATCATCATCATCATCATCATCATCATCATCATCATCATCATAAGCTATCCAAAAAGCTGGAAATCACATAAATCTGATCTACCAGCTACAGTTTCTCCAATTCTTTCCTTTAACAGATTCCTACAAAAATATGGAGGGAAAGTGTGAAAACCCCTCCTACAAATAGAACCTTAGAAACTACCACTCAAGGAGGCGGGAAATCAGTGGACTCTGATTCTAAATCACACTTGTTCCCAGGTGCAGCAAGTAATAATCTATTGCGTACAGAAAATGACTTTAAATTACAGAGTTAAACGGACTGTTCTTTATGTCACTTTGTGCCTTCAGTCAACAGAGTCTGTGTGGATAACCGACCAATCGCTAAACACCCTTAATAGGTAGTTTTGGCCAGTTCTGCCCTACCCATTGCCATTAGGTGAATAAATCAAAATTTACAGCAATGCGCAATGCAATTTCCAATGTCTGCAAAAATAATGGCTGTAAATTGGATCGTACTAAAGCAGCCATTGATTTTCAGAGTTACTCTTATACTAAGTCAGTTCAATAAATGATTACCTTGTTAAAGCTGACTCAGTCACCTTTAACAGCTTAGCCATAAAGGAGTAGGTCACTACGCTAATAAAAGGAGACCACCTAGTGCTGATGGGGCACATTTATTGACTGTACTACAGTATAAATTGGTAATCTTGGTTCACAATGGCACTTTAAGCTGCTTCAAGTGTAATGGGTTTATAATGGCAGCAATTATTTCATCAAAATGTAATTAATGTTTTAGTTTTTCTATTAATTTTGAAAAAGAACAGTAATTATGGGTTCGTTTTAAATAACAAAGGTAATGCTTATGGAAAGCTTGCGGTGTAGGTTTATTTCTTACAGCTTCATCAATGTGTATTATAATTGATGAGGATAAAATTGGTTGTGATCGCTATTGTGTGCATTAAAGAAATCAAAATAAAACAGCACAGGACAGTTCTGCTGCCCTGCCACAAAAAAAAAAACAGATGATACCAAGGGAATCAGGTTTAGTGCTGTCATAACCGCACTTCATCCGAATTCCCAAAATCTGAAAACTAGAAAGTAATGAACCATGTTTCATGAGTCACATTTTGTGAGCTTGCTTCATGGATATACCCCATTTGGGTGTTGTTAAGTCACCAGCCAAATTTGTTCTCTTAGAAATCATGCACATCTACCACACCCACATCTCTCTGTGTGTACAGACTCAAGCCAAAACCCCTCGTTGTGATTTGACCCTTTCTAATCACCCACAGGCATTCAATAAGGCAGCTGGGGACCTTTCAGGAAAGACTTTTTGCTCATGTTCATTCGGATGACCTTGCTTTTGCTTTTGATTTAAACTCTGCAGTCTGTAACTTTTATGGCTTTGACATGTAGAGGAATATGTTCAGAACATGAATTGTGCTGCATATCTTGTCAGTGTGCAGTGACCTGATTTCGTTGCCAGATATAGCGTATGTCTTTAGATAATATGGAGAATTCTATACTGTTATCATTCTTCTAAAGATAACTGTTTCGGACTTTAATTGAGATGCTGAGATATTAAAAGATCTCAGCATTTGCATTTACATTTCACATTTACTTAGCAATTGCAATAATTATAGAAAGACAGCGAGTTAGACGATAGCTTATTAGATTGTTTGCCGTAATCAGCAAAGGTCATATTAGCTAACAGAATATGAAAAAAATATGTCTGGCTAATAAAACATATGTGCTTCAAACCATATGTCCATTTTTCTATCCGCGGCTCTAATCAGTAAACGGCTATTGTGCATAACCAGGAAGTAGAAATTATGAAACCTGTTATAGCCTTTTTTTTATCAAGTACAGCAAGGTCAGCATGTGTCCAGTAACTATATAAAGCATTTACTTATTCAGTATTTAGTTGTGTTTATTTCTGACACCTAGCCTGGCATATTAATAAAATCGGGAACGATCTGCTTATTGATATAAATACAGAGCGACGCAACTGTTTGTATATTTTAATACAGACAGATGCATATCATAAACAACTGAGCTTTTACTTTAATCCTAGAACTTTCACTAGTACTGTTTTGTCATTCTAACGTCTAACTGGGAATCAAAAATAAAAATCTTACCTGTTCAGTAGGATAAATACATAACTTATAATTCTTTTCTTCAACGTACAAACAGTAAGTAAAACAGTATACATACAAATGTTACAAACTGCAGCATTAAATGTTTTTCTTGTTTTGCTTCATGTCTGGTGGGTTTTGTTCTTCTTATGTTATTTGCTTAACATAGGGTTCATATTTCATGTTTAGTGTTTAGTTTAGCTTTAGCATGTAACCATGTGTTTAGATTAGCATTAGCATCCCAATACATTACAGGTAGGGACAGTGTAGACTAGTGGGTAGAGCGTTGGGCTGTGAACCCAAAGGTTGGGGGTTCAAATCCAGGCTCTGCTACACAGCCACTGCTGGGTCCTTGAGCAAGACCCTTAACCCTGTCTGCTCCAGGGGCGCCGTACATTGGCCGACCCTGCGCTCTGACCCCAACTTCCAGACAAATTGGGATATGCGAAGAAAAACATTTTGTTGTACTGTACATCTGTACATGTGTAATGACAAATAAAATTATAATTTGATTAAATGGGCAATCATTTTCAGAAATGTGGGCCTATAATTATAGTCTACACTCTACTCTTTGTTTAGACAAATCTTTTTAAGGCAGCAAAAGACTAATCACATTTGTTCGGACAAACAAGGCTGTCAAACAGAGAAGAGAACATTTTGGGTTTTGGTTTAAATTATTATTATTTTTTTAAGATTGCAGATTCTACACCAAAGCTTTTAAAACAGTGCTCATCTGCATGAAGATAATAATGTCTGGGCTGTGATGGGTTCCATTCTGTAGCTCTGATTGCGTTCACGTGGAATTCTTTTTTTGTGTTGCTTAAATGACCAGTAAACTGGCGTGTGCGATTGAAGACAGGCTAGTGTGCAGATCTTTCCCTATCTGAGAAGTGAACGAGCCCATGCCTCATTGAATTCTGGTTTTGATCCATGTGGCCATTGTAGTTTATGTTCTTCCTCTTCATCCTTACCCTGATTAAGCATTACTGGTCTGTCTTCTATCTTAAGGTAATCCAGTGAATGTTCATTTGTGTGGCGCAACCTTGCATTTTATTACCTTAGCCATCCTATTTCAGGGAGCTTGTGTTTTTATTGTATTGTAACCTGTTAGAAGGCCTGTAACAATTGGCTCATACTCACAATCTGTACTGATCACGTCTAAAAGCTCTCAGACGTTCATAGTTTATATACTGTTAATCAAGTAGGTAATAGGAGAGGTTGGACATTATTATATTACCCAATAAAAAGGGAATTCACGAGGACCTCTTTTGCCAATCCAGACACAAAGGCCTTAAACAAAGAAGCTTGCAAAACAACAGTACACAGAGCAGTACTGTGTGCAGACATGGAAAAACTGTTAATTTGTATTTTCCCAGTGACCGAGACAGGTAATGTACATTTAATTCAGCCCACCTCTGTCTTTATGAATGATAAACAAAAGGCGAAGAATAAAAATTTAGCCTCTAGGCTTTTTACTCGTTTCTTTTTCAGCTACTACATCCAGTGTGTACTCAGTCCACTCTAAATGCAAAGCCTTTTTTTCTTAGAATTTGTTAATCCGGCGATAGACCGGTCTTTGCTCTTTACTGACTGCTCGGCTGCTCACCCCTTCATTACTCTCTGGGATAAAAGCGCTAAGCAGCGTGACAAGCTCGGCTAGTCACGCAGGATCACTTTGTCAGAGCTGAGTGTGTGCCGCTACCGGTCAGCCGGCGACGTATAGCCTAACTCGAGAGAGGGAGAGGGAGAACACACATGGGGTCATAACTCAGTCCCTATGCTTCGTTCACTCATCCCCATTATTACATTCCCTAGCAAGGTCACACTAATCAACTCAATTACCAGACCTCGCCGAGATTTTCATAATGTTTTCTGCTAGTTGCTCTCCTGTGAAAATGACACAGTCTTGGCAAATTAATGTGGATGCTATTTGTGCTTAATGGTGCAGTGGTACTTTTTATTTAAGATTGAGTCCTGCCAACGACCTCCAGTTGTACGGAGCTTGTTGGGGGTTGGTGCGGGGTGAAAGATGGCAGATTGAGAAGAAAAAGTAGGAAGGAAGAGACACTAGATTCTTACTTCCTCACTTTTAATCATACAAACCACAAAAGATCTAAAGGAGCCATGTCATATCTGGCACCTTCAAAATCCCTGGTCATACATGGATGGACGACATCATATTCAGACATTTATGCATATTTAAAAGACAGATTTTTTATTCTAAGTGCTTTAAATGCTGGACATTATGCACATCGCCCAGCCCGCAACTTTATATTGAACTCATTACCACAATTCGAGCCACAGCATATCTTTTCTTGGCCTATACGAGACATTATAACCTTTATGTTTTCTATTTTTGATCAGATGTTCAAGATTTTTGTGACTCAGTAAGTTATCTCCAGGAGCTCTGGTTCCTCCTTCAGTCCACAAATATTTTTTTTTCTCATTATAAACAATACACTGTGTACATTTACATGAGGACTAAACATAAAACATAGTCGTTAAAACATAGTCGTATATTTAATGATTAGATTCGGTGAAATTTTCAAACTGCTGATCGTGTATAAACTTATTTCTTATTGTCATTGTACTAGTATTACACAACAGAGTAATTATTCTTTCAGCAATATGTCCGATTAGTCTCCTGTTACTCTCCCCTCTACACATATACACAGACAAGTATTGTTTTATACAGTATCTTTGTTCAATAGTGTGTGTGTGTGTGTGTGTGTGTGTGTGTGTGTGTGTGTGTGTGTGTGTGTGTGTGTGTGTGTGTGTGTG
>JAOUQU010000007.1:3370538-3393828 GCA_028566735.1 Ammoglanis amapaensis
GAGGGAGAGAGAGGGAGAGAGAGAGAGAGAGAGAGAGAGAGAGAGAGAGAGAGAGAGAGAGATTCGTGTGCAATAGGATTTCCATCAGATCTCAGAGAGAGAAATAATAAAATATTAACTAGTACACGATCTCTCCTATGTGTTCTCTTACATAATAGACACAGAGACGTACGCGGGCATCTGTATACTGCTTTAACATTCTTTTATTTTCATTTCATTTAGATGACAACAAATTGTTGCTACACACTGAACTGCAATATGAATGGATTAAGAAAAGTAAGGACAATATATTTCTTAATGTCCATGGTTAAAAATCATTTTAACATCTATCTAACAGAATTTGCACAGAATCATCACCAGCCCTGATAGCTAGTCTGTTATAAAGTTATTTTTTTTATACAGGACTACATACAGTAAGAGCAAAAACAGTTCATGCACACTTTTAATAACATGATAATTGTTTTTTTATGTTTGATCGTTCTCTGCTAGAAAAATAAAATCTTTTCTTTTCCGTATATCAAATTGTTCCCTTTAGACAGATTAGACAGATCTAATCCCTCCTGCTCAAATCAGGGCATAGATTATTGTTTACAATACCAAGGGTCTGAATCTGGTGTAAAAAAGCTAATGTAAGAAACTTTAATAATAAATGTTATAATAACTTTCATAATAACATTTAATGCATTCCAAAAACTACACATTTGTGAGCCAGAATAATCTGCATTCATGTACAACTAATTATAGCTAACACATTTTAAAACAATCTATCAAAAACATTTAGTGGAAAGTAATCACTAACTTATACTTAACAAAAATAATATATATAATAAAAACATTTACACACAGGCTTAGAAATGTGCAGCAGTACTGTTAAATATTCAGCTTTTAATAGTAAATTATTACTTTTAGTTAACTGTTACATTTTGTTATTCTGTTAAATGTTTAAAATAAACACTTCTTGAAAACTTTATGTATTAATAAATTCCATACTGTATTTACTTTTTACTTTTTTATTCTTATTTAGATAAAAGGGGGTGGAGAGAGAGAGAGAGAGAGAGAGAGAGAGAGAGAGAGAGAGAGAGAGAGAGAGAGAGAGAGAAATACATGACTCTACCCTCTACCCCAGCCCCCAACCTATATGTTGATAGATATAATTTCATATCATATTTTACTGTTAATCATTTATGATCTTCTTGACTATATACAGTCCCAGTGGAAGATGCAGAGGACAGATAATCGGCTTATTAAATCTTAGTATATAGAAAGAAGAATTGGAACTTGAATATTTAAGTTTACCGTAACTCATACTGATCAGTATTTGATATAGGACACCCACCATCTCCGGAACACGCTGAGACTGATCAGAACTTTACACCACTAAGCTCAAAATGTGCTGACCATCTATGAGTTCATGAAGTGCAAATGCCTGAGGAAAGCTTTCAACCCGTCAATGACCAAAACTAAACTTTGTCATAACAGTGGAAACACTTAACAGGACTTATATAAACATTTAAAGAAAAGCAACAAGGCACACTAAACAAAACGAATATTGTGTAGTGAAAAATAAAAAGCCCACACTTTCGAAGAAATTGAAAAAGATAGTTTAACAATCTTTATCATTATCATCTGTTAAATATATAAATAATTCTTTGAAAACCAAATGTCTAAAAAAACAATAATATAAAAAGTGTAGCAGTTAAGCACCATGTCATGCATGTTTTTAAAACAGTTCTAAATCAGCTGGGTTATGAAATGCATTTAGTGTAAGTGTATAAAAGAACCTAGCACACATCTTTTAAAACCCCACCTGTTCCAGGCAATGGGTGGTTTAAAGTCTATTAAACCCAATCAAATGAAAAGCAAACATTTTATTGAAACACAGTCTGTAAGAGCATGACCAATTCTAAACACGAGATTTGTCTTTTTGAAAAAAATGTGCATATGTCTGATACCAGATACTTTTTCCAGCAATCTAGAGGAGACTAAGGACATTGAATCTATAACAGAACTAGAAATAGGCTGAAAGAAGCTATAGCAGATTTATTTCCTTCCTGTGCATTTCTCTGATAAGACACAGAATTGTTACAGGGACAAAGACACACATGAAAATGGATTATTCAAGAAAATAACTTCCACTCTCCACTGCCATCTACTCCACAGTAATCTGCTTCAATTGGTATTTAAATGACCTCCGGTAGCTAATGTAGTGCTGTGTATGGACATGAGCACACGTTAAAGACCAGTTGCTCCAATGGTGTCATAAAAACACAGTAATAGCTGCACAGCTATTGTCAATAGGGACCCATTGCATGGGCAAGCAGAGAATTTGATTGTTTCTGTAACTAAGCCTTAAACAGGTTTGTTGAGGGTAAGGAACATACACATATATTTTGTGTAGTTGCTGTTTAATCATGCTTTACTGGTCCCTGGCCTCAGTAAAAGTATATATATATTGGTCAGTATGGGAAGCACCAACGGTCTGATTGTGGTGTGAACAGCTAGCAAAATGTAGCTGAAAATGATCTGAAAGTAATAATATAATGTTTCTTTTATACTGGTTCAATAAAATCTTTGATATATTAATCCTAATTATATTTGAATGCATTTCCGAAACATACACGTTTGAGAACCAGAATAATCGGTGTTCATGTACAACTAATGACTTTTTTTATTCTATTTTTTAAAAACACTTACTGAAAATGTAATCGCTCACTTAATTGCACATATTTAACAAAATTTACAAATAATTAAACTGTGCATTTACACACTGGTTAAAAAACATGCATCTGCAATGTCAAATACTGTCAAATGTCAAATACTCATCTCCTGATCTATCACGCTGTAATATGTTAGAATTTACAAATGGCACAATAGACCCACTGAAAAACGGTCAATAGTAAGTCTGTAATTATTATATATTTTTGATATTTCTTCTCTTTTTAACACATTCCTTAAAACATTCCTCAGACGGAATTCAGGCGCTGGTGTGCTGAGATTTTATATACCTAGCAACATACATTACACATTTTGCTAATAAAAAAGTTGTGTTATGGATAAAAAGTCAAATAAAAAAAGTTTTGTTTTAACAATGTCATTTAACCTAACTGCATCTCCCCAGGCTGAGGGAGACTCCACATACAACTGATTCAGACTGCTTCTTCTGAGAATCAAACCCAGAACCCTCTCAATGTGAGGTACCAGTTATGTTATGCCCCATTAATAATTAATAATACTGCTTTTATGTTTTAGATTATTAATTACACAAAGTATATTGTAGTAAAACTAAACAAACAACTAGTAAAATAAACTAAAATGAGCTAAATCAAGTAATTTGTTAAATATTAATTGTATATTCTCAAACTTAGCTGTTAATGAGCTACATCTGTAAATTTAATATGTTTAGATTTCAATATTTCAATGAATGAAACACGCAAGGAATTGATGAACTCTCTTATTACTGTCAGCTAAGTAATATCCTGCTGCTGAGGTACTGATGAGAATGAAAATAGAGGACATAACAAAAGCAATACTGCACAATTTAGAATGATACACACCTATTCAACACTGCTGAGTTTCTATAATAATATCTGTTTACTCTGACACCATCTTACAAAACTGTAATATGGTGGCAAAAGACTCGGCTCTTAGGCTGAAACCTAGAATACATTTTAGTAACAATTTGTAATCACTGCAAATTCTTAATTATAGAGGTCATTTCATCTAGTATCATTTCACAGTATTTTAAAAGTTATTTTTTAGGCCAATCTACAAATATATATTATTTGACATGTAATCTAAGTTTAAGGATTGGTACTGATGTACAACCCTAAGGTTAAGCAGTATGTTTACTTTATTAAATGAAATCACTGCTTTGTCTGTAATAATATGTCCTTTGTTGTAATAGAATCAGATTTGACCGTTGTCTTGGGTATGACAGCTTTACTGTAATGGAATGTTTAAAATATTTTATAAAACTAAAAATAAATCATCATGTTCATGAGTTAAAAAAGCATGAAAATAATAATTAAAAACACAAATGAATATAATGAACATGCATTTGCTTATAAGTATTTAATTGCAAGTGATTAAGGGGGATTCTCTATGCCTCTCCAATTTTCTATGATTCTCCTAATAAAAATAAAAACACTGAACTAAATAAAAATTAAAAGCACTTCGTAAATTTAATATGGTGTTTGCCGTAGTTAAGAACAGGCCAAAAGGTTTTTATCACTGCCTCTCTCACATGCACTTTGTGTGAGAATAAAAAGAGCAGAGCGATAGAACACATCGCTCTGGCTGAAAAAAAATATGCAGATGGAAGTTGATGTATGAAATTAACCTTTGCTTTTCTAACTCCTGTCTGTGCGTCTCCACCGACCCCCCTTTGTGGCACACGTAGAATACAAATGACCCACTATGCAGTTGTGCATATTGATTTACGGGACTGTCCTTTCTTTCTCTACTCACGTTTCCCACTCGTCTACAGGAGAAAGGACAATATTCTACAGTACAGAGGTACGGATTACATTTCGTTTACATGACTCGTTTTTTAACATCACAAACCAGATGCTCTTCACATCCACTGCTGTGTAAGAGTGTGACTGTGTTCTGTAGTAAAAAGAGAGAACTACAGACTTTTACCTTTCCAAAAAAGTGCAGTGAAAGTTTACAACACCACCTGCTCTGGTTTCAGACACGATGGATAACAGAAGGACTCGGCAAATCAACGACAAAAACAGCTGGAGGCAGAGAAATGTCACATGACCACTATTGTAGGTGATATCAACAAAATTTGAAAAATTTCATTAAATAATAAAAACATCAATTAAGTACTATATTGCATATATGTCTAAATGGATGAACTGTCAAACATGTAAACATGATGTAACCGATATTTAGAATATTTTTCCCCACTGTGCTTTTTACACACATAAGTAATTTGTCCACATTTAACCCAATCCGCACAGTGAAACACATTAACACACATTAGTAAACACACATCGGCAGAAGTTAGCACACATGCCCTGTGCGGTGGGCATCCATAGACACAACACCTGGGGGAGCTGTTAAGGGTTCTGTGCCCTGCTCAAAGACACTCCAGTCGTGATCTGTCAACTCTCCGAATCAAACCGTCAACCTTCCCATCACAAGCCCGGTTCTCTAACTACATCAAATTCAAAATTCAAATCAAATTTTATTTGTCATTACACATATACAGATGTACAGTACAATGAAATGTTTCTCTTCGCATATCCCAACTTGCGCTGGGTCAGAGCGCAGGGTCAGCCGCAGTAAGTCTTCCTCAAGGACCCAACAGTGTAGCCGAGTGGAGCTGAGCCTGGATTTGAACCCCCAACCTTTGGGTTCCCAGCCCAATGCTCAACCCACTAGTCTACACTGTCCCATACATGCCATACACATCCCATTACATGCTCTATCATCACCCGTCTTTGTCCATGAATAGCATCAACCAACCAGCAGAGGTTGTAACACTTTTGAAGAAACCCTCCCTCTCTAAGACAAGCCAAAAATCTACTATATAGGCACCCGGCTGGTCAATAATAGATCTGAGATGTCAGCACTTATGGGCTAGGAAGAACCCACTTTAGCATATATTTAATCAATACGTAATATAAATAGCTGCCAATGTAAAGGCGCCCAACCGGCTGATAGTACTGCAGAGATCCAGAGAGTGAATTGGCCACCAGATCACCAAATTACCAAAAAATAAGTATGGAAATAACAAAACAAATTTTTAAAAGCTTTTGGAGATGTGTAAGTAGAATATTTTGTACAATATTTGAAACACAACATCTTTCTTGTAATAAGCTTGCAGACTGATGTATGTTTGTGAGTGTTATCCACTTCATTAGCATTCTCTCAAGTTTTATTTATTTGCAATTTTACATTGCTCAAGGTCTAAGAAGGACTGCTGAGGTTGTGGCCAATCAAGCCACGCTATTTCCACAGCCACGGTGACTATGTCTTTACTCCTAGCATTTTAGTCTATTTCCAGGTAATGCGGTAAATATTTTATTGTTGTGATACTAGGTTTGGGATATTTTATTTGCCACAGAAATTTAAAAAAATGAGAAAGCTATTGTAAACCTTAAATGTAATTAAATCACAAAGCCCTCAGTTTGTCTGTCTCTATTATATAATCATAAAGTCTTGCATGCTGACAGCCAAAACAGGGTATGACAGAAATGGAAAGATAATGGAGTTGATTTCAGTAAGATTACAGAGCTGTTAGGGCATCTGATAAAAAAAGATGTATGGGCTTCTCATACAGGGTCCCCTTGTGACTGAATGTCTGGTCATAATGAAATAAAATCCAGGACAGGAAGAGAGTGACATAAATGTATATGTGGATGAAAAGGTTGCCAGGCCATTGCAACCCTAATCATATCATCTGCTGAGGAAGACATCCCACCTGGGGGTAAGGACCAGAGAGGACATAACCCAGCGAGGGGGAGAAAGACATTTGGAGGAAAGGGGTGACAGAAAAAAGTCATGAAGGACACTGACTTTGTGACGCATCTTGCACAGTAATGGGCAGAGAAGCACAGCAACCTACACAGAATCAGTCAAACTGTCAGTGTGAAAGCTAGAAAGATCTCAGACATAATTATTAATACTTCTACTGAGAAATGAAACATGATCTCATTTATTGTTTATCTGGTTATTTGATACTCATGACCAGTTTTACATTAGAGATTTAAATATGATTTATCTGATAAATGTCAGTCATTCAACATTCAACAAAGAGAATCCATTTACACTAAAACACACACATTTACTAGTAGGGTTTTATTGTAAAGGAAAGGTTTCAAAGTAATATTTCCTTATGATATGAACATGTATGTCACCACAGAGCACATTAAGTCACTTCAAAGAGTAAATCCAATTGCTGAGTGTCTCAAATCACAACCATGGACATTAATGCAAAGCCTGTATATAACCACTTTCTTTTTCCAGGATTGCTTGTCACATGGTTTTGTAGTGTCTGTGGTTATGTCTGATATGGTGTAAGTAGATTTTGGGTCTTGCAATCAATATGCCAATGTAAGTGTTTAGTGTAGTTGAGCTTTGGTTTGATCTTTACACAGGAAACGGGAATCTTTTTTTTTTTACACCAAGCACGGTCTGTAAATCAAGTAATGGCTATAAATTGTGCATACCTTAACTTGAATTACAATCATAACAAAATGTAAAAGATAATTAAAATCACCATATCATTTTACTTTTTGCTTCCAGTCAAAGAAGTAAAAATAAATAAATAACTACACAGATCGGATATCACATGATGATCAATATTCTTAATATTGTTTTGTTCTTGCTGCCCCATAAGCAATAAAATGTGATGCACTGTGGTTTCATAGACCTTTCTATCAGAACTAGCATTAACTTTATGCATTTAACATTTAGCGCTACAGTAGCTCGTTTGTTGGACCACTATAGCCAGCCTTCACGCCCCATGTCGATGACCTTGTCGACAGCTTACTTCTGTTCCTTCAACTTTTGATAGTTACTGACCATAGCAGACCAAGAACACCCCAACCGAGCTCGAGTTTTGTAGATGCACTGACTATCTATTCAACCCAATTCATAATGAATATAGCTATTGTTTTACTGTTCTAGAAAAATGGATGGAGAGGCAAAATGCCTCCAAAGCCTGCCTCAGATCAAGACTGGATCGTCACCTTGAATAAGAATCCAAAAGGGAACATCAATGGGTGTAAAGGGATAGAAAGTGTCAATCTTACTAAAGAATTTAGGTATTAGGTCTCATATTTTTGGTAAGATTAGCTTCATAACAGGGGCTAGGTATTTTGAAGCTGATATCAGTCACATTTTGACACCTTTCATAAGAAAATCTTCCTCCTGTCTATAATATTCATTCCTAGGTCACAGCTACATCATACTCTTAGACAGCTTGGCGATATCAGCCTATTTTTGAATGACACAGTCATGCCCTGGCACCACATGCCAACAGCTTTTGACTCATTTTCCCAGAATTCCCACTGTGCTTCTCTGCATTGCAGAACACGCACGACAGGAGGGCCTTCTGTGTTCCCTATTTATAGCAGGACAGTGCAGTATTGAGTCTTTAGAACAGCGGACAGACATTCGCCAAAACATATCATTACAGTTCTTCTCTAAAATACAAACACTATGTATTAATTGGTAATATTTACATTTTTTTTATTTCTAATGATGCATATCATTTATTTGCATTTATTTGAAATTTGTCTTTCTTCTACTTCTCTAGCTATTACAAGGCTTTAGGTATTAATTTGGCTCATGCAGAAAGTTTTCAGAAAGCAACAACAATAATAAAAAAAAACAAGAACGTTTTGTTAATGTGTGTATTTCTGTTCTAATGAATATATTAGTCACTGCAGGGATGTTGCTAAATTTAGTACGCATGGTGTATAGACAAAATACACAAAGCACAGAAAGTTTGCTGCTGTTAATACCTAATTTCTTTAAGAATGATTGTCCCTAAAAGCTATAAAATAACCACAATGCTTGAATACTTGTTGACTGTGTGCTGTCTGGTTTGCTAAGTACATTACATCATAAACATTTAAATCTATTTAGTATTATATGTTTATTACATTATGTTTCTCACCAAAGCAATTCATTATATTTGTAACATATTTGGTGACAAAAGGTATTACGATTAAGAAAGAAGAAGGATTTATTCTGTAGAAAAAACATACACGAGGTCATACACTGAACAGAAAAAATGGCATTGACTATGGCTAATATTTGTGCAATGACTGTGACATCATTAAGGTGGAATCCTCTCACCCTAACAATTGCTTGATTTTCATCCATAAACAGCTCTCTGGTTATCATGTTGATCATTATATAAACTATTCATGCACAGTCTGCACAGGCAAAAACTAAATCTGAAACTGAGTGTAAATATTCAGCACTATTAGTCTAAAAATTGAATATAACAGAACAAACATGGACAACTAAACACACCTGACAGTCACATGTTCCAATACTTTTGCTCCCCAGATAAATGGGTGGGTTCAAACTAAAAGTGCTATCTTCTAAACTGTGTATCAGATCCAGTAAATACCTGGAAATAAAAGCTGAAATGTTGATCTATTGTATCATCTTGTAATGTCAAACCCAAATGATTTCAGTCTACAGCAGAGATAAAGGGATCGGACTTGCTGTTCCAATACTTTTGGAGGAAACCGTACAATAAATAACAGAAGAATGTATGAAATGCAAAAACTATTATACTGTGTGAAAACAATGGTCATATTGATCAGTATTCAAAACAAGGTGGGTGGGGCTGGTGCTTAAGCGCAGATAAAATGCTGACAATTGGAGTTTGTAGCTTACTGCGCGCACACACACACTCTAGAGCCTACTTACAGCCAGGATTGTGTGTGTGTGTGTGTGTGTGTGTGTGTGTGTGTGTGTGTGTGTGTGTGTGCTACAAATATCAAAACATGGCTTAAACATGCATGTTATGTGCTGCCTCCAGGACACTCGATCTCTCCTAGGCCTACTTACAGTAAGACCTATTGATAGCAGTGAGCTTCAGAGTTTATTTCAATTAGGAGATAGGAAATAGGAAATCACATTTAAATCAATCCCTCCCCCCAATCCCCTCCACCCAGGCATGAATCAATGACAGCACCTCCGCAGGCTCTCCACAGGATGCACAGGACTACCCTGCTCAGATATCTGCTCCGATGTGTGGTTGTGTGTGTGTGTACGCTTACATTAAGGGATTAAAGGACACTCACTGAAGGACTCTTGATCAATGATTACTAAGGCTATAATGTATATCCACATTGCCATACAAAATACAAGATAGCACCCTTTTTTGGATTTATGTGTTATATTTGAACAAGGTTTGAGTAAGACATCTATCTAATCTATCCATCCATCCATCCATCTATCTAGAGAATATAAGCAGCTGCTTATTTTAATACCTACATATTTTCATATATTTAATATAAATTGTATTTTTAATTGTATTTAATATAAATGTGTATTTTACACATATCAGATATACAAATTAAATACATTAAGTGGTTTTGCAATTTCAAACATTAAACCCTGTATGCTAAAAAAAACATCTTAGACATTTGCAAAAACTTTACCCTATAAGATTCTACATTTATGTGCTAGACATGTGTAAGCCTTGTCAGAATTTCAACCTTGGAGCACTTTACATAGCAATGTGGAGTGTTTATTTAGAGAAAATGCCTCTTTCTCTTTGTGTGCACAGATAAATCTCAGAAAGACTATTAGTCCAGTCATGATTTTACTCTTCTCTTCCTTTTGGCAATTAGCTATTTGATCGAATATTGAAGCGATGAAGATTAATGAACAGGCCAAACAGTTCTCTCTCTACTACCCAGATCATCATTTAGAAAAAATAGGCTGAGAATAGCATGGTGTGTCTGCATGGATAACCAGCCACAAGCACAGCGGCAGGATACAGGCAAACAATTACAACAAACTGTGTTTGTACAAGAACAAGCATGGTTGTGTCCACTTTAATATAATAGAGCTCACTGGTACTACACCTTTAAAACATCTCCGTTTGTGTTCAGCTGTGTGTACGGGACATTCTACAGGGACTGTGCAAAAGGAGGACAATGATTGATGTTCTGTAACATCCTGAGAAAAAAGGATTATGGATTGTAATATTGATTTTGTTCAGTGAGCACCCCTGGGGGGTCTTATCGGGTCGATTTAAGACTATGGGATTTTTTCTCTTTATTTTTTATTTTACTGTTTTTGAAAAAAAAATAACTCCATCAGGTTAAAGCAGATGATCTGGCAGACCGATGTCTATCATGATCGTCAGTAATCAAGGGACAAGATCAGCTTTCTTTTTCTGTCTTTATCTGATGTGTGGAGCAGCACACAGGATTGTGGTATTGACTACACAGATTCCCGACCACCTTCGGACACAGAGTAATGACAAAGAGATGGACACTGAGCTACATGCAGATCTTCTAAACACAAGATCTACAATCTAACAAGCTTGTTTTTATATGAATCCTAATCTAAACCCTTACACAAACCCCACAAGCCGAAACGTATACACATATATCCTCATATGCCTGGGAGATTGGAGCAGATACAATGGTGAATGCATGCACATACTCCTACACAAGCAAATATGTTTGCATACATAAGCTCATACACACTCGACTGATACGCTCACTGCTGTATGAGATTCTCTAGAGACTCGTGGGGCTTTATCCTAACAAAGAGATGCCCCCCTCAATAAATTATTCTCCTTCAACTCAGGCTAATTAGAAAGAAGCATCATGAAGCCACAGCCAAAGCCTTTATAATTATGTTCTAGCCCCTCACACACACTCTCACACACTCTCGCACACCTTCAGTTACTTTCTGATATGAAAATCATACACACTCACTAGTGCAGTGAAAAGTAATTGCTTTTTTATTGCATTTGTCACACTGTACTATTATGTAGCTATTAAACAAAACATGATCAAGGAAAATAAACCTATATGAAGCACAATTTGTAAAATACTATTGTATTGTTTTAAAGGAATTAAGCTAATTACCAATCATATTGTCCCCTAGCCTGTTAAATCAATAGGTTCATCCCATTTAATTCAGGTAATTAAAAAGTCAGGCTTAATTTCAGTCAGCCAATGTATAAAATAAATCAGACTCCTCTGACTTTTCTTATTTTTATATTACATATATAAATATAACACAGTGTACAGACATTCTAAATTAACTGACATTCTGATGCAATTGCATACAAGTAAAATAGCAAAAAAGTATCAGCATAGTAAATGTTTAAATTTGTGTGTTAAGTTTTGAAAAAATTTGTATTACTGAAACGAATTAATATTAGTATTAAGGCTCAAATTATATGTGTAGAAATAGTCGCATATAAAAGCTCCCTTTGTGGTTGTTTACAAGCATAAATTAATACAAACCAAAAATAAATATATTGTAAAATTCATATTTACAATAGAAAATTTGCATAATTCTAACAAACTGAAATAAAATTATGAGGAAAAAACACAAATATGTAGCTAATAATTTTATTAACCACATCATAATGTGCATCAGTTTTCTCTCGCATTGTCTTGTGCACCTGCTTTTTCAGCTCTTCCCACTAACTTCATGTATTTTTCAGATTGGGAGACTGATGTCGTTCCATCTCAAGAGCACTTAGCACATTCCAGTCTGTCAGGTTTCTGTTTCAATGTCCTCCGTTGAACTTGTTTTCATGAGGTGAAATCCGGTTGTAGTCTTGATGACACCAAAATACAAACAATTGCACACAACAATTATACTTGCATTTCAACAGCAATTTTATCCTTCATACTTATTCCAGTCAACACACATTTCCCTTATTAGAATTGTGTGTTCTCTTGACTTTTTCATGCTCATGTAGGACAAAGTGATCGGCCCTCTGTCACCTGAAATATATACTCTAGTAATACAGGCTTGAAATAAAGAAACAGTATAAGAACGAACATGTATAAATGGAAGAGGTTTACATCATATTTTGTTTAAAATAGTTTATAGAATACATTCACACACATTCATAGGTACAATGGAAAATGTGAACGTTCAAAAACTGAAATTAAATGATGGGGGAAATATGTATAAATAAATAAAGAATATAAAGATAAACTAATATTTTAAAAAATATATAAATATATGATTAACTAATAAGTAGCAACATCAATGTATCACAACGGACATCAGTTTTGGATCAGGTACATAACGGCTGATGTTATGATGATTATATGAAGTTTTCATAGTATTACATTAATGTCCTTATATTGTCAAAGCTCCTAAAGATACAGATTTTCATCCTAATGTATTCTATAATGCTGCCCTAATGTGAACACATTCTCAGGGCAATTACATTAACAGTATGTAGTCATAAATTTATGTTTTGTCATGTACATGCAGTTTGCTACTCACTTACTTTACATGTATTATTACATTTTTACCACTGGAAACATTTAAGAAATGACAACATTTTGTTCTTTATGGGTTTGGTTATATGACAGTAAATCTGATATAAGAAATATGTATGGTGCCATAAAATAACCTCAAATGACCTTTGTGATGCAGCAACAAAGCTTTCACTACTTTTGTAGATTAGTAGTAATATCGGGGCAGAGAGCCACACGCAAAGTTTGATTTTACTGAGTTATTTGTCTGGCAGAATTGACATACAATCCTCTTTGGAAATAACAAATGCATAAGAAAAAAAATGAGGCCAGTTTTCTGTAAGCTTGAGATATGACTGCAGTAGCACCTAATACCCCTATGTAAACCTTCCACAATCAAACTCCAACAAGCCACAACACTCCCATACTGCACCCAGAATATACATTATACCCGACCCTTCCAGCTGATATATTACACAATGCAGCAGGTTTTATTGGAGGTTTCCCAAGCGCTGCATGATACACGTCCTAGCCTGTGTCTCTTTGTCTTAGGAGAGGAAAACAGAGCGATAAAGAGGTAAAAAACAGACAAGTGTGATTTGAGAGATCTACAAGAACGAGACAGACGGTTCAGTCTTTCTTCACAGCCATTTTTTCTATTCTTTCAGCTCTGTATCATTCTAAGACTCGGTCCTCAACCAGTCAGTTGAAACTGCTTCTGCTTTACAATCCAAATAAAGATCACTTACAAACTAGGCAAGACGAGACACATTTTACTGACAAGAATCTAAGCAAAAGCAAAGGTTATGAAAAAGACTTAAAAGTCCCATTTATTATTGGAATATTTTATCCAATTCATATTCATTACTGGAATATTAATAATTATACTTTTAATAATCCTACTTTGATTTACTACTAGATCATCATTCTAACCCGTGCTATTATAGGTAGGGAATCTAGATATAAAATAGGTGTGCTCTAGACAATCACACTAACTGTTACATCCATTACACTGACATATTTCCATAGGTTATTTTGAGTAGCCATTCCACCTACAGACATTTTTAATGTTATGTAGAGATGACCTTAGTAACTGACAATAAGAACCCAACTAAACACTCACAGTTAAATCTCCTCATGCAATGACTACAAGTATCTACAGGGTGCTGGAGCTTATTCCAATTTTTAGTGGACGCAAGGCACAATGGAACACTCTGGTTGGGGCACACACACATACATTACAAGGCAAAAACAGTGTCTCAAGTTAACTGTTGCCATGTAGCCATTGTGCTGCCCCACAAATGTGTGAGCTGTAATGTATTCATATGAAATCAGACTGAATCGAGTATAAATGTGTCGTGTTTGCTTTACCCAGTTTAAGTACAGTTTGATGTTTCCATGTTTTAACAAATCAGGTCAAACACGTAACATCATTTGTCTCAATCTATAGATTAATATGGCGGCACGGTGGCTAAGTGGTCGGGCCGGGGGCTTTCTGTACGGAGTTTGCCCGTTCCCAGCGTGGGTTTCCTCCAGGTACTCCGGTTTCGTCCCACAGTCCAAAAACATGTACTTGGTTGATCAAAGATGTGAAAAATTGTCCTATCGATTTACATGATCCCTGAGCAATATGCGTTGGAGAAAGACTTGGCAACCTATTCCGTAAAAAAACATTTGCTGAGAAACTAGGAATCGGTAGCGGTCCACAGAGCACCCAATAGTCAGGAACAACTGGAAACACATAACGCATAACGCATAACTGTTCACTAACTTAAAAGTAAGCTAAGTAAATTACTAAGTAATTTATTTCCTGAACAACATTAGGCAACTTTCATGGATACTTATTTCCAAATACCTATGTGTACTTTAAAGCAGCCACATTTTAACTTACTTTAAGGTAAATGGTTGAAATCTGTGCTACCACAAAGAAATGCGTGCTGACACAAGGAGTTTGCAGAATACTTTTCCATCACAAAAAGGAAATTTTAAATCAGCGCCACAGAACGCTGCTGCTTTGTGAAACCCACTACACTAAGTTTTTTTATTACACTGTAAAAAGAGAGTAGGATAACTTTAGTTTAGAAGAATACGAAAAGTACTGTTTTATAGACAAATACTTTCCCCATAGCATTAACTTAAAGTGTTTCAGCCTGTCAATGGTGGTAAGAGCACATTAATAAAGCACAGGAATGCAACATAAAATGCTCAGTGAGTGTATAAGTGCTGTTTGGCTGTACCTGCAGTCACAGCACAGCGGGACAGCATCATCCTCCCCAAACTCGGTGATGGCTCCGGAGCACTGTGCATTCCCACAGGTTTAATTATAAAAAAATGCCTTGTAGAAATCAGAGCTCCGTGCTAAAGTAGCCCAGCTGTTTTGACCAGATTGAGCAAGTGAGAGAGGTAGGACAGAAAGGCTTCGCTCTCCGCCACAGATGTTTCCAACAGCTGCATAAGTTGTGGTCTTCTGACTAGCGTCAGGAAGTCGCACAGTAATGGGTTTTTTTGGTCTTCATCATCACTTATGTCCATACTTACAGACACGTGTGTACTTGTTCTGCTTTTAAAAGAAAAAGCAAACCTGCCAAAAGTTAGGATGAGAGAGAATCAGACGCTACGCATTACGCAAGTCTTGACATTGTTAACTGCACTTTTTGATTATTAAGCAATGTTAAAAGTGATAGGTTCCCAGAGGGAAACTAAAATAAAGTATATTGGAGTCAGCTGTTTGAGGTGATGGGTGGCACAACAGTGCAGCTGTTAGAGTGAATGCTGCACACTCCTCAGGGTCCTCAGGACCTAGATATGTTTCCTCATCTCTAGTCACTGTGTGTGACGGGTTTTACATGATTGTCCTGTATATGCACACTGTTGTCCCCAGGGAATTTTGTTTTCCTCCTGAAAGAAACATGCACAGGCTGCTGAACTGGCCGCTGTGAACTGGCTTCTAACTCTGTGCTTATTGTTTCAGAGTGGAACCAGAGAAACTGCTACACTGACTAGGATGAAGCAGTAACTGAAAATGATTGAATAAAAAGATTATGTATAAGGTGTTTGAATGTCTAGCCAGCAGTTCAGTATGTATGCACATGTACAGTACAATGACACTGTTTAATCCCACATTGGAAAGGACACCAGAATGCGCTATAGGATGATCTACAGTACCTAGTATAAAATGAGACTAATTTCAGTTTTGAAAGTGTGATCTTAACATTTCAAGTTGAACTACAAATCCCAGATGATTGTTTTCTTCAGTGTTAATCGTTTGCATGCTCAGAATATGGCATTGTGTCTGACCTACTTAAGAAACAAGTCCCAGGAAATGCTTAAAGATATCTGACCAAGTTAATATGATATACTTTTGGGAGAGGCGCGTATATGTTGCTGGGACGAGTAGTTAGTGCGGTGTGCAGCTCTTACAGCTCTATCCTGTTGTTTTTTTGTTTAGTCAGTTATGGTGTATTTTGTGTCTGACAATTTTCCTCATTAAGCCTTTGATTTCTGTTTAGGTGGGCAGCACAGTGGCAACTCAAATATAACCAGTACAAGTTCTGAGTTCGATCCCCAAGTGGGGTAGTTTAGGTACTTTCTGTGTAGAGTTTGAATGTTCTCAATTTGTCCTCGAGTGCTCCGGTTTCCTCCCACAGTCACAACATGGCTAATTTGAGATACTGAATCATGCAGTAGTTTCTGGTGTTCTAAAAGTAATGTTCTTTTTTTTAAACCAACTCGGTTGTGGACAGCTGTTTAGCATCTCTAAAGTTTTACCACGCTATGCAAAATCAATCAAAAACAAGCATTGTAAATCATCATGTGTTATAGATGTTTGACTTTAAATGACTACCTTTTTTAATTTACTTTATTAGTGCAGTGTTACATATCATTGAACAAACTCCTTTCGTAGTTCCATGGTGTCACACTTACATACACACAGGTACAACAAAAAGCTTTTTTTGGTAATAAAAAAAAAGAAATACGAAGGATAGAATGTAAGAAGATAGGTATAGATGGAAGTGAAGCACTCTCTCTCTTTTTCCCAATGAAGGTATGAATTTTTAATGTTGTGGTAGCGGGTGAGAGAGCAAAAGAGAGAGTGTTGGCTATCTGATGGGAAAGGTCAGTGTCGGAGCGGAAGCCTCAGTGGGGCACGTGGGTAAGTAGATGACAGCGCGCTTTCATGAGAGAGTTCAGGGCTACGGCACTGCTTCTCTGTGATGTGGATATACACTTGCTGAGAATAACATCTAATAAAGTCTGGTATAAATAACACAAATACATCCCACACTTTATTAAGGGGAAAAAAGCTGCCGAAGTTTTACTTTCATTTTTTGGGAAGAGAAATCTTTCCACACAGAATAAATGTTCAAGCAGGTAAATCAAAAATAGTATATCTTGACTTGGGTTGAACAAATAAGCAAATACAGGTGCAAATTTATCTTATAACTAAATACTTTGTATTTTCTGCTGTATTTTCAGGGCTTGCATGCTGCACTGCACGCATGAAGTGTTTTAACAATATATAGGCTCAGCACACATCTGCTAACAGTGTGATGTAGAACAAACGGCTTTTGGATATGGCTAAAAATATTTAGACTCGTGCAAAAAGAGCACCACATGGTAAATATGAAGTACGTTTCTGAACTGCTATAGATGCTGTATTTGATGCATATAAAGTCCTTTCTTTTGTGCACTATGAGTGTGGGAATATAGCAGTCACATAACAGACCTGCATAGCAAAGAAAAGTAAGAATGTGAAGCACCCCTGTATATTTTCCTAAATAATAGGACACACTCCTGCATCCTGTGTTTTTTCTTTAATAATGGCAAACACATTCATATACTCCACACACACACAAACATCCAGAGTCGCCACAAATAGAGTATCTGCATACTGATGCTAAGCTTCTAGTCTCATCGTTATTCCCCTGAGGGTCTGTGTTTTGTAATGAGATGGGTTGCTGGAAATTGTTTCACTTTTATATTAGTTCCAGAGCCAGGTGATAATGCAGTGTGATTTGACTGGGGCTGAACCACAGAGACGCGCACTAATCTGCTCCCACTGCTCACATGCTGATGAAACCTGCTCCTGCTCGATCATCTACATATTACACTCATTCATACACACGCGCAGCAGCAGTGCAGGCAGGTACACATGCACAAATGCCCACACGCTAATATACGCACTCGCACATAATCAAAATTACAAAAGAAGGAAAATTCATCTCATGACACTACATGGTTTGCTGTGAGTTAACATTATCAGGAGGATTACCCACGAGAAAAGAACAAAGAACAAATAATTGGAAGGAAAAAGGAATACCTACAGATTATAAAAGGCAAAGCTATAAAGCTCCTCAAAACATCACTCTGTCTCCATCGCCATCCCACAGTCTCATTTCAGTCATGGCATGAAATGAACATATCATCTGCACTTAAAGGGTATATTACAAAAAAAACACCTCCGAAATCAGTGTTTGAATTTGTCTGATGTGTATTGTGGTGTGTGTGTTGTCTTATTGATGACCATATTTCTTGGTGTAACAAGTTTAACACAATGTGAACTAGTAAAGCAAAGAATTTTGTCAAATACAATCAATGAACAGAGTCAATAGTAGTGAAATGAAAACGTTAATATGTAAACAATTGACTTCAAAACTCAGAGTAGTACTGTTGTTCATGTATGTTATAAGATCAACTGATTACTGATCGTCTTATTTATTATTAAAACATATCTATGTCTGTCTATCTGTCGTTTTTTACATTAATTAATAGTTTATTGCACAATGCTTTGACAAAATTCTATTTTTAAAAGATTCTTTATTCTATTGTTCTGTGCCAGTAAAATTATTTTTATGTAATCCACTATGTGTACAGAAATGTTTTTTTTGTGTGTTTTTATTTACTGTCTGTTCATTATGTTGATTATGTTATTCTGGTGTCTGCATGGATTTCTTCCACGTACATTTCTACCCCTCATAAATTGTGCCAGTAAGTAAGTTGACAAGACTTTGGTGTGAGTGTGTAACTAAGTATGAAACAATAAACACTATTTTTTAATGTGTTTATGTGTCCAGTGTTTAAGGTTGACCTTCTTTGGCCTACGCCTAACCACGTTTGCTAATATGACACACTTGCGGTAGATTTATATCTAATGAATACATGCATTTTACAATATTGCATGTTGCAGGTCAAGTAGTTTGCCGAAACCCCACGCGTCTCCGGTAAAAACTTTATTTATTTAAATTTAAAGTGCCAGATTAAAGCTTTCATACTAGATTAGGAAAATGTCAAATAATCATCTGAGCAAAAGTCACTCACAAGTCAGATCAGTTATATACATCTTCACTTATTATATAGTTGTGGTTAAGTCAGGCCATGACTGCAGTGTCCCCTGTACAAGGCTCTTCTGAACCTCTAACTGCTCCCAAGGTGCTGTGGCTAGGACTGTCCACGGTGTCAGGCACATGTGCTCACTTCTGATCTGTGGTGTGTGTTTACTAGTGCATGATAATATTTGTCTCACTGCATTGATTGGGTTGGATGCTTGTAAAAGTGCAGTGGTGAAAACATAATCTAAAATTCTAAGATCTAAAGTTGATGCTTTTTTGTTGCAAGATGTGACAGCATCTAAGGTTAGTAAACTAACTAATAATCGAGATGAATTAAGTCAGAACATAAACATAACCTGTATTCTTAATGTCCAATAGTTAAATCTGTGGAGAAACCAAACTGATGCAAAAGAACAATGGAAAGCTATAATCTGGCCCCATCAGGATCCTGATGATTCCTTAGATGTATTGTTTTGCACAATCTCCCAACTCACCTGGCAAATATTACAGAATTTTTATAAACAAAACGTATTTCATTACACAGTGTAACATCTACCAAGACCCATAAGTACAGGCTGTAATATTTACTTATAAACAGACACTGTATTTTGTGAAGAAATTATCGGATTGATTGAAAGAATGTTTAGGAAAAACACTAATCAATAAGTGGTAGATAAATCATTTTCTAATGCATTGAATGTTTCCATGCATTTACTGATACCCATTTTCTTTATTAAAATGAACACTGTATTAGTTTATATAGTGCTGTAAAGGGTAATGTGCTTAGAGTAAATCCCTTTAGTGTTTACTCCGTTCAGATGTGAGAAAGCGACAGATTTAATCACAGACATTTGACTTGGAGAGTGTTGTGAGAATTGGTTTTGCAATTAGTGTTTAGGGAGTTTGTGATAACAGCACTAATAGAATGTGCTCACAGTACTCCAAAGAAATACTCAAGAGCTTTGTCTATATGCCTGCATGTGAGTGCACAAGTGAGTGCATATGTGTATGTGTGTCATCTGTGTGTATGTCTCTGTGTGTGTCCACCCCTTTTCTAGTATACAGAGAGCATACAGACACTGTGAGAACAGGGAGTGTGATTAGAGAGGCGTGGGAAGCAGGAGAAATGGCCTCTCTTTACTTCAAAGCTTTTACAATAATTGTTTCAGGTGAGAACTGACTGCTCTCCCACAACATATGGCGAATATCACTTTTAATCAAACGAGTATGGATGTCTCTGTATCGTAAATCACATTCATGTAACAGAATTTGCTCTCAGTAGAATCTTGCCATTGTCTTTTTTGAGTCCAGGCCAAAAACAATGAATTTCTCAAAGGAGAATGCTGTTCTAACTGTGAACTAACAAAATCTGTTTGCATTAATGTATGATACAGTTATGAGAAATAAACAGACTAAGTGATGTTATCACTTTTTATTGGGATTTGTTTACTGGTGCATTGCTCATCAAAAACTACAGTTTCTCCATTCTGCTTCTCTTAATACTTGACGATATGGGCCCCTACAGTAACTATTAATTTCCTAGAATAAAAATGATTACCTATCACAAATAAAACCTAAAGTGCACTAAAGTAGCAATGCCAATGGAAAACAACACATCATTATATGTACATGCAAATAATTCTGTTGAGTACGTGCTTAAAATTTGAAACGTAAATGTATGAAATACATGCTTTCGGTTTAGATTATTTGACTGTTTATTATTTGATGTGACTAGCCGAACCCTGTCACGCTGCATGTAACATGAAAACATCATCTCTCCCTTATGTTTCCTATCTGCTGACTCTATCTTTTTGTCTCTCCTTAGACGTTGCGCTGGTAGAAGAGGAGATAAGTTCTTCCACTTGTGTCACCAGCGACAGAACAATTTGGAGCTGGCAGGCAGGCTGAGAGAATTATAGTTATGAAGCTGTCTGTGCCTCAGCCTCCGTGTTTTAAACGAGCTGATGAAACGCAGGGGTCTGGTCTTCCGCACACTCAAGCTTCTGATAGCGATCAGTTGATTAAACACACAAGCTGGCAACTTCCTGAATGATAACCTGTAGTAAAATCCTACCGGCCTACAGAAGAAAAAAAAAATCAAAACATGCTAAATGTATTTTATACTCCACAGGAAAAAAGAGCAGATGGCATTATTGCACTATAACAGCTTTTGATATGTGTATCAGATGTTAAATAATAGAACACATGCTGTTTGTATCCTGCTAGGATTATATAACAACTGCTTCTATGTATAATTACGCATATACATGAGTGAATACTCAGATTTGAATAATCTGTATTGTGTTAGGTTTATGTAGGGATGCTTAAAATTTGTTTATTTTTTATTACTTTATCTACAGTGTTGTGTTCAGAGCAAAATTCAGAAATCATAAGTTTGAAAGCCTCTGCACAGGGTTCAGGCACATTGGGTACAACACATTAGTGGAAATGTAACAACATTAGTAGGGAGAATAATGATCGTTAGTAATGTAACACACTTCACCATGCAATTCATAATGAACTTGAGTTTGGAATACTATTTATCCAGATTTTGTAACTACTTGAAATTGAAGTTTACTTTTATTTTTCTTAAAAAATAAACAAAGATAATGCATTACATTTAAAGTATCTAAATAATAAATTGTCGTTTACTTTGAATGTAGGTATAAACTATGCATAAAACGCACCATTGACATATTTTATGTCCTGTGTGCTGTATATGTTGCAATTAGTCTGACAAATAGGTCTGATAAAAATCTACCTTCTAAGACACAGACAGGAGTGTCTCTCCTAATAAAATCTTAAATATAACAATAATAAGATTCACACACTTCTGAGCATCTGGAAATCAGATCTTCGTACATTTGGTATTTTTCACAGAAATGAAAAAAACAAAGCACAGCTAAAGTTTTTATTACATGTTATTAAATGTCCATTTTTGTCCAGGGATTGTATATCACAATGTGTTGTGTGCAATAGTTTTAAAACTCCCAATTGTTTCCTAAAGCTACATTGTTCAAATCTTTAAATCAAATCAAAATTATTTGTTTTATCTACGTTTTTTTTTTGGTTGTGGTGAGTCTGAGTCACTGGGTGAAAGGTAAGAAAAACCCTGGACAGGTCACCAGTCAATCACATGACAAACATGCACACACAAACTTTTTATCTTGCGACTTTGAATTGTGGTTTTTACTTTATCCAGTTAACCTGGCTGCATGTTTTTGGACTCATGGGAAGAAACTGGAGCACACAATACAACATGCAGTCTCTACATCATGAAATCATGACACCATGAAATCAAATCCAAGCTCTTCTAGCTGGTTGGCAACATTACTACTCCCATGCTATCTGGAATATTACTAAAATAAAATTACACGAGGAATAATAGTGACTAGAGAGACTCAGCTCAATGCTTAACCACATTTGAATTGCCCGCTATGAACATTGCTGGAAAAAATACAATAAATTGTGTAATTGATCCTAATACACACAAAACTACTAGATTATTTGTTTTGGTGGCTTTACCCATTGATTATAAAGAAATGTGCAACTTCATAGAGTTTCTTTACAAATGAACTGCCATAAAATGCTCATCTTAATTCAAATAACATGTCCACTGTGTATTTTCATTCCACAAAGAAAGCTTAATAAACATGCAAAGCTACCACCTGCTTGTTGTCAATATATCTTGTATTTCATATTTCACTTTGGCCAGAATATCGATAGCTGGAAAATGCCATTTTGCTTCATATTCCAGAGAGAAAAGAATAGGACCACACCACATTTCTCCCTGCTCCACGCTTCTCTGGTGGCTGATGAAAAGTATTTATTTTCATTTATCAAAGCCCATCCCAACAGAGGCTATAAATGTGCACCGTCTGCAGTTAAGGCTGCTAATTTGTGGGCTGTGTGTTTGGCTGTGGGTTATTGTAAGGGGACTGCAACAACACAGAGGCTGGCTAAGAGACTAAGAGTGTGCCAGGGGTTTTTACTACTACCCCCCCCCCCCCACCCCCA
>JAOUQU010000007.1:3435240-3449765 GCA_028566735.1 Ammoglanis amapaensis
CATACATACATACATACATACATACATACATACATACATACATACATACATACATACATACATACATACATACATGAACATTTTAGACAGTACATCAGTTAACTGCAGGGCAATCATGGGAGAACTCTATAAAGAAACAACCCTGGCCACCTTACCTCGAAATCAAACCCAGAACCTTCTTGCATAAAGGTGACAGCATGACCTGTTGAGCCACAGTGACACCCTAATGTAAAATGATGTCATTAAACCTTTTTTATATTGTATTTGATATTTTCACTGTAAGATTTACTACAAATATGTTTCATGATTATAGGCTGACTGCAAATCTCTTTTCAAAAGACTTGCTGAATATTATGGAGGGTGGGGTTTTCTTAAGGAAGTAAAAGCTGTTATTGGCTGGATATGGAGATGTCATATATGATGATAAATTTCACACAGGTGTCACCCTCTCTCCTGCAGGTGAGGATTGATGGGATGGAAGATGGTGATCCATCATTCTCGGCAGATGGTGCCGTATCGGAATTTCTGAAATCTGTTCCCAATCACACATACAGGCAGACAGCCACATAAGAACCTCGTCTGTACTACCCCCCATCTGTATGACACTACTGGAAATCAATGCTAGGCACTCAAGGTCAATGCACTGTCAGAGTGCTTCCGCCGTACCTTGACAGATAGATAGGTCTCAGGAAGTGTGAGCAGGAGAAGAAATTGACAGCGTCTTTGTGCAGACTGTTAAAGGAAACCATGTGTGTCACGCAGCCAGACTGCTGTCGTTAAAGCAACTGACCTCCCTCTAAGGCATCCAAACCAATGCCAATCTTGGCTCATGTGAACAGAGTATTGGATATCTGATCAGAGTTAAGAATGTAGCACCTTGCTTTCTAATATTATGGATACCCAGAGTCAGTTTGTTCTGACTCACTACAGTGTTGTATTACTAATGCAGAGTGCTTGGCAGCTATCATTCTTTGCAATACCAAATGGGGGGGGGGGGAAGAGAAAGCATTGGCGAACCAAAGCCATTGTACGTTTAAGAACCTGAGATTTATTGGTGTAAAACATTTTAATTAACAAGTATATTTGACTACCATTGGGTATTGTTAATGTAGATTTGTATAGTCTGAGCTTTGAGTTCGATTGTTTGTTGTGAGTTTAATACAATTTTTACACTTTATTTACATTCATGACAAGCATGATAGTTATTAGCTGCAATTTAATGTTTAATCAGATATCAATTTTAACGTCAACCATATTAACTGACCGTGGAAGAAACCCACACAAACATAAGCTGAACACTCCAAATGAAATGAACCCAGACCTCCACATCTGGGAATCAAATGCAGAACTTTCATGATGTGAAGCGACAGTGCTTCCCACATAGCCACCCCATTTAACCGCAAAACGTAATGAATTGTGCTAGAATGATTGTGTCATGAGTGACAACTTTAACTACAAGCATGCACACTCCATTATTTTGACAGCAATAGTGTGCCACATTGTGGTCTGCATCATTACTCCTTGCGGTTGTGGTTATTTTGTTGTGTAGATAGAAAAATTTGTAGTTGCATGTAGTGCGATGCAAAAGCTCTGTGGAACAGGTTCATGTTGACACACACACTCTACATCCTTAAACAAGCCCATAAGCAAGAAACTCAACCCAGCTAACAAACCACATCATAAATGAAGTACAGCTGTGGGTAATCAGCAGCAGGCGACCAATCACAATAAGGGGCGTTGGCCTCAGCATGTGCTTTAAGAGAGAGTGGTGCAGCCCCTAGTAAAGGCACGTTTATTTGTATAGCACCTTTAATACACAGTAGCACAGTGCAACCGGCACAAACTACATGAACCGAGAGCATAGAGGGGTTCGGCTCATAACACTCATACAACAGTGACAGGATTTTACAAAAAAACATCTTATATTTCAATGCAGAATTTTGTCTTTTTAAGCCATGTCACATACTCTCAATATTCTTAAATTACAAAGACTCATTTTGCCATATTAAACCAACCTGTTGTTGATTTGATTTATATTTGGGTAATTTACTTTTTTGCAAATTCAACTTCTATTAACCCCCTTGACATGGACCACTACCCTCATGTTGTCCAGTAAAATCATTTAAATTTGAGTGCCAGTGTGATCTATCACTAAGCTGCACACACGATTGGTTACTTTTCTACAAAGTGTTGGCGTAGGATCGTAATGGTATTATTACTCTTTATGGCTCATTTTCCTTCAGCATGAAATAGCATGCAGTTTGATCATTTAAGTATGTTCCTTTGTATTAGTGAGTAGTATATAGTGAAAGTGCTCTTCTCTATTTCTTCACAAAACATAATCCACTGTGTGATATGACTGTGCTTTTTCTCATGTGTTGCTGTTGTATGTTGAGTGATTTTATGACACAAAGGGTTTTATTAACAGATCGGTACACCTGATGTCTGTCACATGTCTACTTTAACCCTCTCACCTGTCCACTAATTTACCTTCCCTGATCTAAAACCTCACACCTTATCTGTTACGCTATTAACATCTACACATAACTAGACAGCTGCCCTTCCTGCACACACACACACACACACACCATTTAAAATCAAGCTCACAAGATTCATCATTGTCAGTTTGTCAGGGCGTCATTCTCCATGCAGCACATATCCATCAAAAAGAGCCATTGTATTATTTCTAATTATTCTCAGTACAATGCCAAGGTCAACCACAGAATACACAAACTCTGTCAGTCACACTGTAAAAAAACTCACACCTTCTTAATACACACCTCACCATTCTAACACTTTCATTTTGAACATGGTGAATCCATCACAGACTCATCTCTGCAAGGTGACCCCTTGGACAGAATAATATCTTGCTATTGCTACTGGTTTTCACTAAATACAAAGTCTATTAATCTTTAGTCCATTCCTCTTTTCTGAATGAATTTATGACTGCACCTTAAATGTTAATGCCTTTTGTCCTGCCCTTTCCATATTTGATACATCACTTTTCATTTAAATAGACATACACAAAGAAGAACAGCACACATATCACACATGTCATTGGATTACAATAAATATTATTAACATAAAAATATGAATCCTTTTAATAGTGCAAATTATTTTGCTTTTCAAAATCTTACTTTTTTTGTAATATCTGGTCTTTTATTGCTTCATTGCCGTATCAAAGCATGCATACCCTGATTCACAAAGGTTTCAGACAGAAATCATTCTAAGTTATGTTCAAGACTACAGAATAGATTTTAGTTTGGTATATTCAAAACCACTAATAGGAAACACTTGAGGGATTTACAGAAAAGCTAGAGAAAGAAATCATATTTCCTGAGGTGTTTATAGTAAATGTGGATATAACTGGACAATTTTCTGCTCCAGTGGCTTGTTTAGCTTAGGCTAAAATAATGTCCATTTAAATGAACATAATTATATACCATCTTTGGGATTCACTTCAAAGTCTGGGATGAATAAATAGTACAAGACATAAAAGTTGACTTTTTAGGCCCATATAAAATGTAATAAAAGTATTTAAACTTGCAAACTTATTAGTATTTGTCACAAGCTATTTCCACCTACATAATTCGCATGGTCTAGAACTTAACAAATCAATGTCTGTCCATTTGTGTTTTTATAAAGATGTTTTAATCTGGTGTAACTTTGGTTAGTAAATATGTTTTGATTCAATTAACAGAATGGCGACTAAACACAAAGCATTTGTTCTATGTTCTGTTAAATAATTGTTTATATATAGTTAATCACTGATTTTCTGAATGTATAATTAACTCCCAAATTGGATATTTGTAATTTGAGCATCATTAGTAGTATTAGAATTGTTTTATTATTGTTGTTATTGTTTTATTATTGTTGTTACAGCTTCTTCTCTGTAGAGTGTGCATGTGACTGATCTAATGTGTACCCAGTCACTAGGTTTGAACCCAGCCTGGATAAATTGGGAGGGTATGTCATTAAGGACATCCACCATAAAAACTATGCCACATCAATATTTGCTACCCCTAACAGGAACAGCCGAAAGCAATAAAAAAAACATTATTGTTGGTTGTGGTATTGTGGGTGAAAAGGGGATGGTTTTATTATTCAAGAAAATAATTTCTTGAAGTCATTATCTGCATATATTATCAGTGCAGCTGTCATATTTGTGTCCATCAGAGCATGTGAGGTGCTAATTCTTAGCTGAATCCTTTAAAGCCACAGAAATGGAGGCAAGGAGTTAATTACACTCAAATATTTCCATGCTCACCCTAAAAAAAAAATCTGCGCTACTGCACTAGATCAACTATTTAGATTCCCAACTCAATTCAGCTTACTGGATGATGAAAAACTGCACTTGAAGCAGGAATGGATTTGCATTCTTTTTTTAAATTATTAAATTACAACATTTACAGCTTTTTTATTTAAACATTATTTGATGGAATTGAACTTGCTTTGCATACTGTGTCCTGTGTATGAAAATTACTTCATTTGCATTTGTGCGAAAAAGCTGAAAATCAAGCGTGACATGATTAGCAAATGGGGAAATAACATATAAATAATATTGAGTGAACTAAAAAAAATAACATTAACAATATTTGTCCCTGTAAATACTAATAGCAACTAATATGCAACCCCATTTACAATAAAGTGACGTTGTGTAAAACATGAATAAAAACCAAATACAAGGATTTCAAATTCTTTTCAATCTTTTTTTTTGGCATAATATTCACTCATTTTCAATGTGACGCTTCCAACATGTTCGAAAAAAGTTGGGACAGGGGCATGTTTACCACTGTGTTGCATCACTTCCTTTTAACAACATTCAAAAAGTGTTTGGGAAAAGAGGACACAGATTGTTGAAGCTTTGTTGGTGGAAAACGTGCTTTATGTACTACTTCAGTGGTTCAACATTATGGGGTCTCAGTTGTTGTATTTTGAGCTTCATAATGCAATTATAATTTTTTTAAATGGGTCTAGACTGCAGCCAGGCCAGTCTAATATCCACACTCTTTTAATACAAAGTCACACTGATGTAACAACTGCAATGTCTTGCTGAAATTAACTGGAACATCCCAGAAAAACATGTTGCTTGAATATGTAGCTCCAAAACCTATATGTACCTTTCAGAATTAATGGTACCTTTACTTAAATGCAAGTTACCCATGCCATTGGCACTAATACACCACAATACTATCAGAGATACTGGCTATAGACTTATAACAATCCAGAGTTACTGGCCATGGACTGAAAAATGGTCCTTTTTCTCTTTGGCCCGAAGGACATGACGTCCGTGATTTCCAAAAACAATTTGAAATGTGGTCTTGTCAGTCCAGTGGACACTTTGTGTCAATCCATCTCCGATGTGCTCAGGCCCAGAGAAGCCGGCGGTGTTTCTGGGTGTTGTTGATATTTGGCTTTTGCTTTGTTAGTTTTAACTTGCACTTATAGATCAAGTGACAAACTGTGTTCACCTGCAACAAACTGTGTTCCCTTGAGCCCATGTGGTAATATCTGTTACAAAATCATGTCTGTTTTAATGCAATGCTGTCTAAGGGGTCAAAGGTCATGGGTATCCGCTGTTGGTTTTTAACCGTACCGCTTAAGTGAGGATATCACCAGATATTCTGAATCTTTTAGCGATATTATGAATTGTAGATGATAAAGTCATGAAATACATATGTTCCCAAAGAACCTGTTCACTTGTGGAATGTTCCAAACACATGTTTTAAAGAATTACTCAACTTTTGTTTCCTCTGTCACAACTTTTTCTCAGAATGTCAAATGTTTTAGAGACATCGAATTCAAAATGAGTGAAAATTTGCACACAAAAAAACACAATATACCCATTATCATTTAAAAACGAAATATCTTGTTTTTGTAGTGTATTCAACTTAATAGAGCTTGAAATGGATGTGCACATGATCGTATTCTTTTTTTATTTGTTTCACACAACGTCCTTGGTATTGGATTTATGTGTGTGTGTGTGTGTGTGTGTGTGTGTGTGTGTGTGTGTGTGTGTGTGTGTGTGTGTGTGTGCGCGCATTACTAGGGATACCTATGAAACATATTTGCCTATCTCCTAATGTTTGTCCAGTCACATCTTCATTGAATAACAATATCATCAAAAGTGGTCTTCACAGGGGTGAGAATTACAGAGTTGACTCTGACATTGAGCTGATTGTGTTTCATCAACCCGACGAGACTCTGAGGATTCATTATGCATGAAGAAAAAAATAAAGAGTTTTGTATCTCTATACATGTAAAAGGTTGTCCACAGCAAAACCATATCTCACTGTCAGCACAATTTCTATTCTTAGAAAGAAAAACAGTGGCACAGGCAGAGTTCAGTATACATCTACAATCAACACACATGCGTAAACAATAACAACAAAAACATGTCACAACCAACATGAGAAATATTGTTTTTAAGATCAATTTCGTCTATATATTCTTTTAAGTACAGAAATGTTTAAATGAACAGATAAGTTGTCTGAATGCATGTAGTGCATATAGTGGGTTGATATCTAGCCTAGAAAAGCATTTGTAAAGTTAGACTTGCAATATTCATTGTAGCTTGTTCCAAAGTTGTTCGATGGGGGTGCATGTCACCGCAAACTACCAAACATGCCATTATGAAGTCAAAGTGGTGATGTCTTTTACACCACTACATCTGACATGTCGTTTTGTGCATGCTGTCGTAAATCTTGTGCATGGGATGACGCCAAAATATTTAGTTGCTGTTGTTACCAAAGGAGTTGCAAGTTAGTACGAGCTAGTCAGTAGACTGATTATTAACTCAGATTATCATTCCTTATATTTTTTGCCTAGCATAGACAAAATAAAGCCCAGGATAGTGATCATTGGAAACAAATATTAAAGTAACTTAAGTTGACTGTGGATACAAGTGAAGCTGAACTATTTTCATCACTGTTGTACACCTACAGCTTTGACACTAAGCACAACCGAATGTCATTGTGATTGTTGTAGTGTGTCTGCGAGCTCATAATTTTGAAGATTTGGGTATGACATTATATACCAAGCTTGCTAAAACTCTGACAATGAAATATCGGTGCCTAAATTCAACAAATGCAGCACTCAAGACAGTTTCCACAATAGCCCACTGCATAATGGATTATGTAGGTCAGTGAAAAGGTGGTGTATTTTTCATAATCAGTTTTAGCTGTGTGGCTTATTCTTTTTTTGTTTTGTCAAACAGAAAAGGACAGAAATCAAAAATAATTAGGCTAAACCTTGGCTTGTAGTCTGTCCTGTTGTTAGAAAGAAAAATGCACAGAGCATTATTACCTAAAAAAAGATGCAGACAAGACACAATCCTGCTCCTGCAGTGTCTAACAAGTCCACGCATCCATAAAGCCTCTTTCAGAAACAGCTGTCAGTAAATTCAAGCAGTAAAGCAATAAAAGCGTATCTACAACTGAAATTGCGGATGATCGTAAATCAAAAACTCAATAAGAAGTGTGAGATCTCATTCAGATCATTTAAATCTACTACTATAGTTTACATAGCATTAAAAACAATCGGCCATATGGAGGCTATTTTCTTACTACCGCAAGGTTTATAGCACCAAATAAAAACATAAGTATATGATTTTTATGACACTGAAGATTACCACAGCTTTTTCATGGCACCCTGGTGACTGAGAGCATAAATATGACAATCAAAAATAGTGCCAGACAGCCCTGCAGTGTACTCAGTGAAAGAGGAAAGCTGCAGTTGATGTGGCCTACATGTTATTAAATATTTGGATGCAGGGTGTTCTGTTAAATGACATAACTTACAGTAGCCATCTGTGTATTGAAATATACAAAATATTAAATTAGTATTCTACACCAGGGAACTTTTCCTGTTATTTCATGAGTTCCATACAGTTTTAAATTATTAATGATTCATTATAGACTGAATGAAGGTTCTCTCAATTACCATTGTGGTCTGTAGTGGAAAATACATGCAAGTTAATAAAATTGGTGCCACAAACCCAACACTACTACTGTTGCTTTATAGCAGAAAGTACGGACACAATCTAAGGGCATTTTTAGTAACCCCCAACATAGAGCAAGAAGCTAGGTTAGTTGCTAGCAGCCAGCTATAGAATCACACCAGCAACAGTTGCAAACATGCTGTTTTATCATGACGTCTACAGTGAGAAAACAGCAAAAGCCCTTGCATTAGTTTTCGACAGAGAGAAGATTATACGTTGTGTTTGCTGGTCTGCCGTGCACGAAACTATCACGCATGGCTATTCATTATTCCACATTTGGGAAACTCTGAAAGTATGAGCTTGATGAATCTGTATGCTTGTGTGACTGCAACTCTTGGTTAGTTTTCTTACAACAGTCCTCCTACAGGCCTGGAGAAAATGTACATTGTTGTAACCATTCGGTGCTGTTTGACCAAGTCCGCCGTCTAGTCATTTGTAATTGTTTTGAGCACAGCAGACCAGCAAATGCAATTTAATGTGCTTGTGAATTTAAAAAGGGATACATTTTTAAAATTTTGAATAACTGAAGATCTATTACAATAAAATTTATCAAAATCTATTAAAAACAAAACTTACTATAAGCATTTCAGTTGGTTCCTGTTTAGTGTGATCCTTAACGTTGCTACCTTTATTAAAAGTATATTCACAATATTGAGTTGCTATCAGCTGAGACTGGAGAGATTTTGGCCAGGCTTCAGCAACAGTAATAATGCTAAACTGTGGATCTGGCTATACTCCAAAAACAAAGTGGACCACATGCTGAGAGGACCACATGTTACATCTCACTAAGCCGTCACATGAGACAGGAGTGATACACCAGCCTCTCAACCAGAAAACGCCCCCCCCCCATAAACCCCCCAAAACCCCACACACATACACTTGAAGATATTTTGGCATCAGTGTTGGTTAGGACAAAGCAACAGGAATATGCACTTTTATTGAACAACTGGAATCACTTACATTGAACATCGGACAACAACCACATTACACCATAACTTCAGTAAAAAAAAATAAAACCTGTGTGGAGTTTGTATGTCTCTGTGTAGGCTTACTTCAGGTAATCTGAGGGTATTCTCACAGTCCAAATACATGCAGTCAGTTAAATTGTAGGTTGTAAACTGCCCATGATTGCGTTTGATAGAACCAACAATTTAGTTAATCTTACATTAACATTAATGTGTTTAGATTTAATTTGAACAGCTTATGTACTCTGACTTGTTAATCATTTCATTATTTTGTCCAGATGTAAAAACTAAAAGTTCACATTCAACGCTTTTCAAAAAAAAAAAGGGCAGTTTTAGACAAAATTAAATAAAAATACATTGTAGTTTTTATTAGTTTGCTCATCAAATTATTATTATCAAAAGTATTATTAATATATAATTCATTTATAAACATTTACAGAAGATTTATTTATTTATCTTATGACATTTTAAATATTGCTATGGTAATTGTCAAGACCTGGTATCTTATATATTGTATATCTTATTTATTAACTATATCAATTTATGTAAGTTTAATGTCAATTCAAAACTGCAAACTAAAAAACTGTCAGTTCACGTTACTGTTATTTAATAGGGCACAAACTATAATTAATTGTAACAACATTTGACTCTAGTAAATGACCGTAGGATAATTGGTGTATGTAAATATATTTGACATTACACTGAATTGCTATTTCTGTATTGTTATTTTATAGCACATCTATTATAACTGTATGTTGATATTGAATAACTGCATGCCAGCACAATAACTGGTTTACCTCATATGCCTGCATGTAACATATCGTGTGAAACAGGGGTTTACTCAGAGACTTTACACTGATCACAGGGCAGTTAAACAGCATCAAGAAGAACTGTAAAACCCTGACAGCAGTGTGGTTCAGTGCATATAATGTGTAAGTAATTCTGAACACCACATACCTTCTAATACAATAACACCAGAAACCAAATTTTCATGTCAGTATTTTGCTGGCAATGCCACATGTAATATCATTCTTATTAATTCAGACACTAAAAAACAAAAGAGGATGTCCTCGCCTCTTTAACTCCATGGACTAGCCTAATGAAAAAAACACTGGATTTGTCCCGAGGCTACAGTGATGCAGGTCGTTGTTCACTCATAATAAATTTCAATGTTTAAAAATCTGCACTCGAGTACAAAATATGAGCAACTTTTCCTATGAAAAGTTCCTCAGAAGTACATTGTAAAAAATAATGCTAAAGTACACATAGTTTTATTATCATTATCATTTTATCATCAAATAATCATGAATTTAATAATTTTATATGGACTTGAAATAGAATAGTTTCACCCACCTTTGGGGCTATTGGCGAGGCCAGAAACCCAGTAATTTGTTTTTTTTTTTTAGTAATTTAGTAAAAAAAAAGTAATTTAATTTTAATTGAACATAATGGTTAATAATATTTAATAATTATTCAATCATTTGAGCCTTTGTATAGTAAACACTTGTGTAGTTAAATTTGTTTAAAAGATGGAAATGTAAAGCATAATTGTTTTTTTGAAAATGTATAAAGGTTTTTATAATAATTTGTGAGCATGAGCCACAGATAATTAAATTTAAAAGTGCACTAAGCTACCACATACTTAATACATCTTAATATAAAATAAATTCTACAAATTTTAATGTAGGTGGATATTTATTATTATTATTATTGGTCATTTATGTATTGGTGAGAATGTTATTGATTGAATGCATTTGCATTACATGAATCACATCATAATTAGTGTTAAAGCCATTATTAGCAAAATGAGCAACTTCCAATCAAAGCTACATAAACAAATCTAATTTACAAAGTCACTCACAAAGCTTTTTTAATTTTACAGCTGCATATAGAACATTCTACAATGTATTATAAAACATAATACAATATCAAATTATGTAATTAAGCACGCTACAAATATGTGACAAAACATACACACTATCAAATACCAGACCAGTGTAATGAAAATGCTTAAGAATGTGGAGATGAGTGGGGAAGCCAGGACTAATATAATAAGACGGAGTGATAGAAGAGAGCGGGATTGTCAGGGTAATAAATGAAAGCAGACATTAAATCAGGTCGAGATATTCCATCGTCTGCCAGCTCTTCTGCTCCAAACCAGCCAGTGTGTTGACACATCTTCTCCAGCACTATTTAGAGGGAGCTGACATCATTAATTGATAGTATTGCCAGTAAATTGGCAACAATAAAAAGACAAATTATGCACAGGAAAAGTGGTATAGAGGAAGGATTTGCAGTATTTGAATAATTTAGACCCCCGCTGTTAATTTGACAGGATTGTTATTCTCGGATAAGGCCCTGCTGCTTGAGCAATGAACGGCAGACGATGGGCCCGACTGCCTCAGTAATCAGCCTTTCTGCCAGTCAATAAAACAGTGCATGCTCCAAATGAATCTGTAAACGTAGTTTTAAACTGGTAAATATTTACACAAGCGAGACAGGGGGATAAAAACTAAGAGTCGGAGAGCGATAAAGAGATGGCTGTGAAATGTAATCCATTTAAAAGTTAATTTATTTCCTCTGAGCTTTTCACATCAATTTTAGTACTCGAATTAAAAAGTAAAAGTTGAATTTATTAGCAGATATACAGGATGACATTCTGAACTTCTTCATCAGAATGATTCAGGGTTTTAACAAACAGGTACCGTATTGATACATTGATACACAAGTTTCAATGATCATGTAGCCTTTAATTGAAAAAAAACATTTATGAAAATATCTTTTATTAAACTGTTAAAAAAATAGCAACACTGGTTTTGTGTTTCATTATCTGGCTTCTCAATATATCTCAATATATGGGTCAAAGCTTTCACAGACAAAAAAAATTTTGTCTGCACCTTATTGACAACCACAGATTTTATTTAATGCTTTTAATTTATAATTTAATATTTATTAATTTATTTTTTATCTAAAATGTTATATTATATATATTATAATTTAATATATTTATATTTTATATTTCATATTTTATGCCATAATTATCGTGTTATCATGTTTAACATGCACCAAAATTATATTGTTTTGTTAATTAACAGTAGGATCAATGTTATTATATTTAGTTTATTTCATTAAGTTAATCATGTGCTTGTTTTCTAAATTTCAATCATTTTTAAAATGATTAGTTAGTGGACGTTAGTTTAAAATTAACATTAGTCCTTGTACAGTAGATCATATAATCATCACTATAATTACAGATCTTTTACAATTGCAGAGCTTTTATTTTGACTGGAACAACAGAACTATGTCAATCAGGAGTAGACCTGTCTTATACTTAGCTGCAAAAAAAATCCAACCACTTCTACATGTCAAAATACAAAAGATAAATTAACATGCCGTGACTGAGCATTTATAAGAGACAGAGATGACGCAATCTGCCAATTAGATACTTTCCAAACCCACACAAACCAAAAGTGAGTAGGTTTTAGGGACTAAGATGAGGTGAATCGCTTTCCTGTGTCAGGACACTTGACAGCCTGGGTCTCCCAATCTGTCCCCTTTAGCACTACCAAGGGACTTTCGAGGAGACGGATAGGGCCAAGGCTTTGGATATCACACCTCTTGCTTTGTGCACACTTTCCATTTCAAGGGCTATTTATCTAATAAAGTCCCTGCCTTCCTGTCTCTCTCTCGGCCTGTGCATACTACAGCGACTCTGTCTCGGCTGGCACCTTTAATTATTTCATGCCTAGGAGACAAGTTATAAGCAGAAGTGGCAGGTCAGGTTGTTTCTGACAGCTGGAGATTATTAAAGTTTAAAAAAAGAGGGACTGTAGTGTTGTACCAGGTATCCACTTTACTCCCTCTGGGCAGTGCAACACTTTACTGTTGTGTCTGAAAATAATGGTGGAGCCTTAATTTATTAACAGAGATAATTCAAGATGAAGTTTGGTATATTTCAAGCACACACAAGCACAAAGACACACGCACACCTCTGAACAAACGAAAGCTATCCTACAGGAACAACAATAGGAGGGAGAGTTCCTCAAAAGTGACAGGGGGCTTGGGAGTAATAAAAAAATACCTTGGGAGTAGCCTACTGTGAGGAAGACAAACTTCACTTTGCACCACCAGTGCTTTCAGTAAGCACACACACATGGCCATGCAGAAGCTGCTTCATTAGAGCCATGTTTTTGGTACCAGTCAACCCCCTGATGGCTGTGGCAACAGCTCGGTTCGTCAGATATAGTAACAAAAGTGCTTGTAGCATTTCCTGTAGTTAAGCCGGATTGAAGAAGTGTACACACGGCTCATAAATTTTGAATTCCTGTCCCATCTGTGCCTCTGGAACACTCAGTCTAATGACAAACACAAACTTACAGTCTGTGAACAATGAAGAAAAAAAGTTGTCCGTTTTTTTAGTCAAGAACAGTGAGAACAAAAACTAAGTACAAACTTATACAAAAATTTTCTTTTAAAGGGGAGCAATGAAACTCTTAACAGAGAAAGAGTTTAGACAATCATATTCCAACCTTTCTTTATTATTTTATACAAGCATGTATACAAACATTTTATAAACGATGTTCTTAGCATTTCTTTTAATTGTCTGCTGGAGTTGTTTTGAATTTCGTGAATAACTATTTGTGCAAAAGTAAAAGTAAAATTAAAGGTTGTAAAATCTAGAAAAAAGTTTTAATTCTTTACTTTCCACTACTAATAAACACAGTTAAATATGACAGAAACTTTTAAAACTGAACCCACCAAAATGAGGTGCACTAACATATATTTTGCAGTGCAAAATATATAATATATAATAGTTTTTTACAGCCAACAACATGAAATTAGAATTACTTTAATATCTTCTCATTTGCATGGGTTTTGCTGGGATGATCTAAAATGCAAATGTTACACTGCACATACTAAAATCTTAAATATCAAACTGCAACATATTTGCACGTATTTGTCTAATAATAGATTATCATATAAATTAGCTCAATACTCAGTACATAGTGTAAATAAATAACATTTGAATTTCCCTTGTTTATTAGAGAAACTAAACTCTGATTGTGCCCTGGAATGTAATTGGATTAAGTTTGATTTAGTGTTATGGAGTGTAGTTCAATAGGTCAATAGCCTTTAATAAGCTGTCATTATAACAATGCAAATCCTTTTTTGTTCCAGGCAAAACCCCAATTCATTTCATTATACGTAATTACTGTACTTAGGCTAATATCATTGCCGTTAGTCCAGCCCCACCAATTTAGGCCTGTGCTGATGTCTTTACACTGAATAAAATATAATATTGTCTCTGTTCATTCAAACAAATAAGTGAATATCAATGTCACTCATAATAACATCCAGCCTAATTAAAAGTTTGCTAGTTCAGAAAATAAATCTCAACTAGGGCCGGGACTTTAACGGGACTTTTAAAAATTTTAATGCAATTAATCGCATTTGGAGGCGGAACTTTTGTATTCGCGTGTTCATGCCTGTAAATCTGATGCACAAGCGACATTCACAAACAACAACGGTGGACGACAGCGGTACAATAAACGTGTTGTGGT
>JAOUQU010000007.1:3458828-3470988 GCA_028566735.1 Ammoglanis amapaensis
TGTGTGTGTGTGTGTGTGTGTGTGTGTGTGTGTGTGTGTGTGTGTGTGTGTGTGTGTGTGTGTGTGTGTGTTTATCACGCTTATCAAGTTTCTTTATCAAGCTTATCAAAGAACATTTGTAATTACAAATCTGAAAATATTTTGCAATCAGCCCACCCAATCAAAAAATGAATCAACCACATGTACTGTTTAATCAAATAGTGATGATTGAAAACATTTTAACATTTTCCATCTTCTTCAACAGATTTACCAGCACCATGTGGGTTAACCCTGATCCATCTCTGGTACCACAAAACTGGGTTATTTATTTTTCAGGGACCCTGGCTATTGTTATGCAATTCAAAGTTTCACTTAAGACACATACTCTAATTATCCCGGCTTGCAATTAACCAGAATTGCATGTTTTGGACTGTGGGAGGAAACCAGAAGACCCGAAGTAAATCCACACATTTGTTTGTAGATTTGAATTTGTTTAACAAACTGCATACGGACTAAAATTAGCAGCTGATTTCCTATCTCTTAACAAATGCAGTAAAAAGCTTTTGAGAAGTTCAACGATCAAAATCCCCCACTTGTTTGAACAGAGTTATACAAAGTCATTAAAAATGCATATAACAAGACAGCTACTGCATATTAAAGACACTCTCAAGCCAATTAATCATTAGGCCATCAATATCTAATTTGCATAAATTTATTCTCTTTTAGGAGTCTATGTTGGAGGTGACAGGGTGAGCTCATCGATAATGCAAATGAACCATTAGGGAGATGGGGATGCAGACAGTGTCAACATAAAAAGACAGCCATAAGTTTAGAACGGTAAAATTTTCTCCTTTACATTCATTAGACCCAAACCTAACAGCACCCCTAGGCTTGCCATAATCTCAAGAAGGAGGTACTGTCTAGGCTCCAGTCCCCCTAAAACCTGACTTAAGTTAAGAGTTAAAAAAAAACTGAAAATGGAAATAAAAAACTCTGGATAAGGAGTATCACATTTACATTATATATCTAATATATGTGAACCTGAACGAGGCTGCACATGGTGTAAAGGAAAGCTGCTCTAGATATCATCATATGTGTTGAACATGTTGAAATTCAATTCATATTTAAAGCTATTTCAGGCACACTGTATAAGGTTTTGTCTGTCAGAGCCCATAAGCTTGCTCGGTTAGCAGTGATCTTTTTGCTCCATATGCATACTGATACAACACATTTTATGCATACCACAATATGCCATGTCTGGCATGCAGATGGTGCAGCCGTAAATTATGCTAGTCCACTCTTGCAGGGATTCAGAGAATGCATCCCCAGTAGTGCTATTGGTTGGTCTGACGTCAACATACAGTCATTATTGGGAATGTCTGAAGGACACCTGACCCTTGGATTGATTGCACCGTGTTAGTGTTACTGCACTGCCCACTACTGAGGGGAAGCTGAATCCACCATGACCAGGAAAATACGAGTTATAATGATGTCATATGAGTTAGAATATATTATACCTTTACTTTAACATTATATCTTCAATTGCTGCATACTTCAGTTACTGATTAATTTAGATAAATTCCCCCAAAGAATAATTTTCTCAATAATTGATTTTAAATGATAAGCTTGAGCATAGATATACTGTGCCTTAGATGTGACCAATCATTTTGGTAAAATAAATCAATAGTAAAATAAATGGTAAAATAAACCGTTTACCTAACAGACCTGTAGAAATTGATACTGTTATAAATGAACTATTATTTTCTGTATATTTGACATCTTTGTAAACCTTTGGTCCTGCATTACATGTTGTTTGCCTTCGAGTGATTCCAATATCATGTATTGTGTTGTCTTAATAGAACGCTGGTGTAAAACACAGTTTGTTTAATAAAGATAATTAACAATAATTATTTTTATGTCATGGCCTGGTAGATTGCCATTTTGATTCCCAGCACCTGACCCCTAACTGCTCACCAGGCACTGTGGCTAGTGTGGTTCACTGCATAGATTTTGGATTTGAATGCATAGGCGTGAATGTAAATAACACAGAGGTGAAAAGAGTATTCTAAATTCTCTAACTACCAGCAATGTGAATCAATGTGTATCTTTTGTAAGTGCAACGTTTCATGGTTTATTCCCAGTGTTAAAAGCTTACAGTTTCATTTCCAGACATGACAAGGGTTTCCCAAGTTCAAGACTTCTCATTGATTTGCCTGCTACCCACTAATATCATCTTCCGTTCTGCTGTTAGCCAATCCACTCCATGTAGTAATCCTGATTGATCTGCGTGGTATATCAAACAGCAAACAAGCCACATAATAATTCTCTGTTACCCTGTATAAAATACAGCAGGATGTATCTGCAATTATTCAGTTACAAAATAGCTAGTAGCCATTAAAATTATTGTCATTTAAATACTTGCTTATTAAACATGTGTGGGATGCCAGATGGAAAAGTGCAAATTTCCATTGAACATCAGTGTTGAGAGAATGATCTCAGCATTGTGGGTTAAATGGGTTGTAAATGGGAGTAGTTACTTTTACTGTGAAAAAACTAATCAACTTGAGTTTCCCAGTGTCCCACCAAAGATGGGAAGGAACTATCAAACGTGTGGATTCTTACAATGATGGACATAAGGGCATTTAATCTGAAATAATTTCTAAAACTAAATTGTAATACTGTTGTATTTTAACTTTATTTTACTGTTAAAATTTTACTTCAAATTGAGCACAAAAGGTTCTTAATGGTCAGTTTGTCATACTTTGTGTTTAGAATCCAACACACAATAATGGAAGACTGGACAGGGGTGCTGGCGTGCGATTCCCTCTGATTATGCATGTTCTTGTGCAGATGAGTTACTCACTACATTTTCACTTTTAGCTGATTGCTGATCGTTTCTTTTCATCTGTTAGTGGCAGGGTCTTACAGAAAGTGGTAGACTGTACAGAAAGCTACACATTACCATCTATGATCAGCTGTTCAGGCATTTTGATGATTTTAAGAGGTTATAACTGCTTTATCAATCATTCCTCCAGTCAAGTGTCTGTATGGACCATACTTTCATGGCTTCAGATCTACTATTTTATTTGACAGCTCATCAGAATCTTTTTATGATTGGCCTTATAAGTATGAATCTTTTTTAAATGTGCTGCTTTTGTTGCTTGAATCTATATTCAGGATTTCTGGGCAAGTTACTGTACAGACACATTAATCTTATTTTGATGATTTACACTGAATGTGACTTCATGTGAATGCTTAATTACATGACTAAAGATGCAGTACTTTATAAACAGTGTAGAGTAAAAAAGCTACTGATGAATGAATATATATATATATATTCTTAAAAGTTTTTTTAATTTACATTGTTTAAAATACATTCACCACTGTGTATTTTTTTAAAGATTTAAGATTGATTACTCCGCATTTAACTAAATCTGAGCAGTCAAACGCACATTTACACAAACTATTGAACTTAAACTAGAAGGCAGCATTGTGCACACGTGTCTGGTGCAGTGGGCAGCTTTAGCCACAGCATCCAGGCAGCATTTAAAGGTTTGGTGCCTTGACCAAGGGCACTTCAAACATGACTTGTCAACTCTCAGAATCAAACCACCAACGTTCCGATTACAAATCCAGTTCTTGAACAACTAGAGCATGACTGCCTCATAGTGCTTCAGGTGAGTGTACTTGCAAAATGGAAATTAAGGAAACAGTAGACACATTTCTGTAACTAAATTTAACCTGTTTGACTGAGACAGGATCTTCCAATATGCACTGTGCAATCAAGCAGTAGACTGCAGTCACCATATCACCATATCAGTTTTAAGTGCAGTGCAGGTTTGAATATCTCTGGTATTCTGCAGTGGTTTCAGCCATGCTCTTCAGAATTGTTAAACACTTAAATCTTTGCAGTTGGCAATACATTGTTTGATTATTTATTCATTTATTCACGCATCAAATGCCAATATGTCCATAGTATATTGTTAACCCATCATATCATCATGTCATTTGGTTGCTTTTCAATAAGGACGTGGAGGCTGGTAGGAAATAAGAGATGGATGAATGCAACCAAATACAAATCAGCCTTGAAAAAATCTTCACTTCTGTGCCCACACCAGCTCATACCGCAATGAGAGTTCACCTTTCAACAGGCAGAACAATATTGAAGTGGCTTGGGGCGAGTCTCTGAATGTCCTTAAATGGCCTAGACAAAGCCCAGACTTCAACTCCATCACATATCTCTGGAGAGAGTTGAAGACGACACTTACCATCCAGTCTGAAAGGATCTGCTGTGGAGAATTGGATAAACTGCTCAAATCTATGGGGTGCACACATTGTCGAGAAAGATCCAGAAATAACTGTAGCAGTAAAGAAACTTCTATATAAAAGTTAGAACTATATCATTAGGGCTGAATAATTACATACAGAAGTGTGAAAATTGTTTCATTTAAATTCAAAATGTGATAGTCTGAATACTTTCAGATCAAGTTTGTATAGACCTCAGTTATGGCACGATGGTCTCTCAGATGAGATCGTTTTAATTCTATCTCTGCAGTCTATTACAAGTTGCTTCTCTAATTAGGACACAGTGCTCTTATCTTTTAGATGTCTAAAACCATTGTTTGAACAAGAATAAAAACAGCAGTCAGTGCACACACTATTCATGGAAATGTAATGAGTTAGTAATTATTTTTATTATAGAAATTGAATTAACTATTTAAATCCATTTCATCCACATTGCATATTCAAAAATAATGTATTATTTCTTTACAATTACAGATGCCTTAGTTCTCCTGACAGCTCAATCCAGTTGCGATGTAATTAACATGCATAATTATGCTAATTACACGTTCATTAAGTGTGAATTCACCCACTCTTTCTTTAGTTAATTTTCTACAATATGGCATTTGGGAATATGAGGTGATTGTGAGCTAACACAAGTAATTCAACACGATCCAATAAATTAAATTTGTTTTCATTATTGCTTAATTACTTCAAGTGACTTTTCAGATTTCAGTGATTTGATTGTTGTAGACTATTTTTCATTTACCTTCTGTAAATTGTTGACAGTATTAAAATAATTTGGGCCCTTATCACTTATGTTTAGCTAACAAGACATTGCTATTTTGATTTGTCTGTTCATTTTTTCAATTAACTCTCTAGTTTTTTATGCCAGATGCCCTTCCTTATGCAACCCTCTTATTTATCTGGGTTTGGGACAGGTACTATGCACTTGTTCATGCATTAATAACTAGTGTTGTGCCCAGCACTGATATGCTATAAGTGTATGCAATATGCTCATAAGTAAAATAGTTAATTATTATACAGGGTGTTTGCTGTTGTATTTATATTGTAGATATTTTGAAACCTCTGCAATACATAATACAATTAATTAATCAGTAATTATTGACTACTTATGGTTAATAACTTTAATAATTTTCAGATTATAATAAAAACTGTCCTTTCTGTAGAAAGGTCTGCATTTAACAGCAAGAGATACTTTCTAAAGTAACCGAGTTTATATGCATGACAATTATGCTCCAAATAAAGCAATTTTGTTGTAGAGAACCTTAATGAACACTGTACATGTTTAATTAAAGGCAATTCATGCTCAGCTTTAATTAAAAACTACAAAAATTACATCTCAGATGGGCCATCAATTGAATACCCAGACTACAAGTGTTTTTGAGTGTGTATCTTGATTAGTGCTGATAAGAGACAATGGGGGTTCAGCACCCTATGAGTTCAATCAGACAATAATAAAAAAGACATTTAAGCCCCACAGTCCAATGAGGGAATGCTCGTTACATGAATAACCAATCAGCTCTGCCCTTATTATTGGCCCTTAAACAGACATTAAGACTACATCAACCTCCTACAATGAACCCCCTATTAGTCCTTTCTAACAGAATTGCTTCCATGTGGTTTCATTTATTTAGTAAGAAGGCATTATTCCAGTCTTCCATATTTTTTATGGTAAAAAGAAAGATTTAATACAAGATTTTAAATCTAATGCCCCTCCTTCCTTCTCAGAACAATCCTTTTGTCCAGCAAACGGACAACAGTTTTTTTTATATACATATATTTCAATAAATATAATTACTCACAGAAATGTGCTACTGTGAATCACACTGTAAGTCTTTACTTTCAAACCCTACAGTAAAAAAATAATTAGGTGCAGTTTTAAGTAAGTGTAGAATCTCTGCCAAAATGTAATTAGAGGTTTATCCGGTCATATATATCAAACTTAGTGCATGTCAGTGGAGGACCCGTATGTCAAGTTGGGGAACAGAAGCTTCCGGATTTCCTCCCACACACCAATGCAGCCCAGTGAATTAGAGCCTGCAGGTCAAGCGCAGGAATTAGAAGATCATAATTAAAGCTGGAGATGTTTAGCACCTGGTTCTGCTCAGTGTTAATAGATTTCCCATGTGGGGAAATCCTCACAGCTATTCATTAAATAGCACTTTAAATATGAATACCAACCCTATATTTACATTTAAATCCAGATTTAGCTTCTGATAATGTTCTTAAAACAAGATCTACTTTTAAATTTGTTTTATTAAAGCTTCACCCTAGTCATGGTTTGTAGTAAAACTGGCATTATTTGGAAACACTAAATATAGGTCAAAAATAGACTCTGGATGTGGAACCAGAATATTTATTTTTTAAACATTTTAATAATTATATTTTATTTTCTGGAACTTGCAGAGATATTTGAGAGGACCAATAAAAAATGATCCTCACCAGAAGACAGATGCTTATTTTTGTAGAAATAAAGTTTCGAGTGGTGACAGTGTAACTGCATGGGAAAATAATTCTTGACACCTACTGGATCCTTAAGATCTTGCTATCCCACATAACTGCATTATAATGTATCATGTCTGATATCGCAATCAGTCCAATCAACATAAGTATAAATGACAAATTTGAAGCAGTTCCATGATGTAAATATGTTAAAAAATAATTTAAAAAGTAAAAAATCATAAATTATGATCAAATTCCATTGCTGGTGAACCTGGGGTGTATGTCTACCCCTTTATGAAAATGTATTTATTATCATAATTTTAATTGTTATTATTGTTGTTTTTTATCATTATCATTATTCTTAAACATTTTTTTGTTTTGCAATAACTAACACACCAAGAAAAGGTTGACGTAAATAGCTGACTTTCCTCTAGATAGTGTTTTGTTATTCTGTCTGCTTTAGCTACGCAATTTCTGCAAGTGTCCTTGCAGTTCTGGAGTTTGAAAGGACCAAAGCTGATGCCATAGGGAGCCACTCTTTTTCCAGAGAGAAAATATAAGCGAATGTGGTCAGTAAGAGTGGTCAGTCTTTCTCCTGGGGCAGCTGGGCATACAGTAATACAGTAATAATGAGCCCTGGAGAGAGAGTAAGGCTGAGACGTGAACCATGCCCACAGGTGCGGGTTATAATAACTGCCCCAGGGAACACTAGGACAGAAAAAGAGAGAGAAGGCAAGAGAGGAAGAAGACCCAGAAAGAGTAAGAGATTGAGGGAGAGAAAGAACGTAAGTCATAACTCAGTCTCTTTTCTCTTTCTTTGACAAACAGAATTTTTTTAAGCTATTAAAAAAGTGCTGTGCTCAAAAACACAATCTGTCGTAGCCTGTGCACCGTAATTTAAGTGAAAGTTATATGCTGTAGAGGCGAGAAAGATCTGCCATGAGATTTGATCATGGCACATAATAGATTTGCCCGGCATGGTAGAGAGGCTCTTGTTGAAGAGGCATGAAAGGTTGTCAGTGTTATGGAGGAGGACGATAAAGTCACAACACAATCATCTCAGAGTGCACTTAACTAAAACTAATCGATTAGTGGAGGCTCTCTGCACAGATACTCACAACCCATCTGTCAAATCACATCATCCCAGGACTTATCCCAGCCATATCACCACTTGTCAGTATGAATACGTTGTGTGGGTGTGGGTGTGTGTACAAGAAAAAAGCCTTGTTTGATAGGGCTCACCAGAACACTTCATTAGGCTCTGACAGTCTGGTACATATTATTTTCTCTGAATGACTTTAAGCTTACAAACACACATTAACACTCCGGTCAGTTCTGGGCATAATTTATGTATTTATGACAGAGAACATATTACTCTGGAAACCACTGTTTGATGTGCATGATGTGAAGTGGTCCTGTCCTGTTATATGTGCCATATCACCAGCCTTGAAATGGTCAGTTGAGACCAACCAATGTAGCCAATTAACCTTCTATGTAGCCAATTGTAACCAATTAAAACACTTCTGCAGAGAATAGTTCAGATTCCCTCCACAGAGAGGACTGTATCTAAATGCAGTCATTAGCAGACATAATGCAAGCAAATAATTACTTTGATTGTTTTCTGTAATTTTGTGAAATAAATACAACAAATCAAAAGAATTCCATTTATGTATCACAATTATGTATTGTATTAAACCTCTGATCCTGACATAAGCACTAACTGACCTAGACACACAGTTTACACAATACAGCACTCATTCAACTTTTCATATCCTATGAATACTGATTAAGAGAAGTAAGAGTGAGCGAGTGAAAGATGACATTCTTCATTTGTTACATGTTTCTAGGCAGCCATTTAATCTGGTTAATTGAACACTTCGATAATTCTAAGAAGATTAAGTCACCACAAAGTGCAATTTAAGGTCAGGGTTAAGTAAGAGCAATTATCTATTTGTCAAAAACATAAAGCTCTCATCTAATTTCTTTGTATTAAAATTGATTGTGTTGTACAAACAGATCCTGTAATAAGATTTATTGGCTAATACGATTTATTTCTGCTGAGAAGTAACAGGCTAGGCAAATATTATCTTAAAGAGAATAAGAGGATAAGTCAGGATTAACTGGAATCACACTCAAAATCCTCAAAAGCTGATTTTCACGAGCTGACGAAAACACTCAAATCTGTTTATCTACACTTTAAATAGCCAACTTCCTTACAACAGGTGCATGATTGGAAGACTTTAGATCTAAAGGATAACAAGCAATAAAAAATTTGCACTAGTACAACCTAAAACTTCAATCCAAGATTGACTTCTCCGGGCTTATAAGGATATAAGATGGACCATGACATGTATTATGGTCATATGAAATTCAGGAATGTTGCATGTATTTTTCAAAATGACACTGCAAAAATGACATGTAAGTAAATGATAAAATACGTATTCTATTATGTACATGTATATAGCATATACAGTATGTATATGTAAACAATACTAGACCAATTTTGCTGTTGCTGAGCCTGCTGCTGTACTTGTAGTTACAATAAAAGCATTACAAATTCCATGCAATTGGGGGGGAAACACAAAGCATCAACGATTTTAAAAAGGTAAGGAGTGGTTAAAGATCATGCATTTAACGTACACTAGTGGAATTGAGTGTAGAATTGGTGCAGTTTGTTGTTCATTGTTTTCAAGAAAATAATATGTTTTTGTGTGTGATGCCATGCGATTGGCACTAGTTGTGGGATGTTTTTATCTTCAAACTCAGTTTAACATACTTTATGTGACATAACATGAGATCAAATGGCTGACTTGATTCTTCAGTGAACTTCTACCTAAGAAACATGTAAGTTTGAAAGAAGGGACAATTTACCCACTTTAAAAATATATCAAATTCATGGATTTCTTTTTAAATATTTAATTGTTCTATTTTGCAACATAATGCAAAAACATCTTTTTTTAAAGTCATATCACTGAAATATAACACTTTATTGTATGAAGTTTGAAGTGCATTGTGTTTTAAAATATGCACTGTGGGAAACGTTACTCCTGACAGACTTCACGCTGGAGGACTGCAAGTTCTAATTAAACCTCACACAGTCCACGTTCCAACTGCAGCTGACAATTAGCACAATATGTGGCCCTATTTGGGCCTCTGTTAAATGGCCCTCTCTGTCTGACAAGTGCCTGCCAATGCCAATCCCTGCAGGAAACCAATATTGCTATTTTACCAGTAATCACAGAGTGGAAACCACGAAAACGCTACTAATAAGCTTTCATTTAAACATGAGGCTGACCTTTAACCTCATATAACATCAGTTCACTTATTTAAGTGAGTTGGATTTAGCTTAATAGCTCTATAGTTGCACTGCTTAAAGGAAATGATAGTTATTTATAAGAAGATAACAGTTCAGCTAAAGCTTTGGAAATAAACATCTAATCATCCTCTATTTTACTTTCTGTTTATTGTTTAAGCCCAGTCTTTAAATTAGTATTGGGAAATTGTCCATGGTCCATTGACTTTTTGTATATTCCATTCTGAATGTATATAATTTTTATTTTAATCTTTCAAATTACACTTAATCATCCAAAATGATTAGTGTGTATGTCATAAGTATCAGTCCATCACAAGAGTATCCAGTCACAAAAAAATCCCGAACCTATATTTTTTAACTGACTTTTTTATACAGGATATAATATGGAACTCTGACTATTTTCTAAATCTACATAAAGTCCAGAAGATGATCAACAAGAGAAAAGTAAACCAACCAAGCTTGAGTTGTTGTTTTCTCAAATGATCAACTTGCTAGTTTAATTGGCTCAATAAATGGACAGATCTGCTTTTTTATGTCCTTTTAATATTGTACCTTATGGTGACTTCTGTCTTTTTATTGTTTACTGGAGTTTTTCTTCTACCTTGGCCTCTACCTAAATCTGTCTTCTCAACTTTTCATCTATTTTCTTTTTTGACAGCTTTGCAAAATAGCAAACACATTTGATATGTTCTTGTCACAATTGCTCATATCCCCAAAAAAGGCATCAGGAAACAAGACTGTTTGGTGGGCACAGGGACAAAGTGAGTCTGTCTGTTCATTTACAGTGTCATGAACTAGAAAGAGAAATATGTAAGTTCTGTGAATGATGATGGGAGAGAAGTTGACTTTTCACTTGAACAAGGTTTTGCCCTGGAGGCTGCAGAAGGAAGAGTGGGGGAGTTTGGAGAAGGACCTACAGGCTGCTCCCACCTATCATTTCTATCAGGCCAATTCCATCACTGCTCCTCTGCCCAATGTTCTCACCTTCAAACTCTTCAGCTGCCACTGGGCTGCTGTGATCACATGAGACAGTCTGGGTTCATGGCTCAGACTGTTCTTTTTGACTTTGGTGAGGCTCGAGTGGACCCTTCATGATGCAGCTTGGCCTCTGTGCTGAGCCATTCATCAGAGTGGCAGGACTGTCAGATCAGGGAGGACTGGAAGTCTGATCAGTGGCACAGCGGGGAAAAAGACAGCAGCCGAATGCTGACCCATACTGACAAGGAATATGTTCACACAATTGGCAAGCTGGTGGCAACTGAGTGAGCATAAATTCCAGCAGAATTATATTATTCAATGGATGCTTCTGAAAAATGAACTGCCATCTGCCATCAACTGGTTCACTCAATTTAACTAGACGAAGTATAAATCTTATCACTTTAAACAATTAAGTAATATTACAAAATGTAACAAAGAAATGACACGAACTCACAATTTAGCAATTATTACAAAAAGTAAAACGAACCAGGAATGACTAACTAATCCAAGATTATTTATTCAGGATTATTGTTGAAAACTCTTTAAAACACATCTAACCTCAGTTCAAGTCAATACTTCATTATACTAACATTAGATGTAGATGTATTGATTAATTTTGCTCATAACATATATGATGTCATATATATGTCATAGTCTTTCATAAACACTTGAAAAGCATGTCTGTGCATCACAGAAAAAAATATATACTGCAAAGATTTTGACAGTAAACTCTAGTAAAATCTCTAGACAGTAAAATCTTTCTGTGTGGTTTACTGACTATTGAGGTCCACACAACTCAAATATTTCCAAACATACACAATACAATGTGTTCTGTACAGTGGCATTTATCCACTTTCAATAACACTTAAGATTTACTTTTTTCATTTATTTATTCATTATAATCAAGCTATAGTTGAGTAGAAAAGACTACAATTTACCAAACCATAACAAAAGCAATAAAATTTTACAAACTTCCCTCCCCCTTGGAAAATAAACTGTAGTACATATAACAAATAGAATGGTAAACAATCTAAATGAAGGAAGTCTTGGTACATTCTATTTTAATTAGTGGTGGGACTCGATTAAAAATTTTAATCGAGTTAATTACAGGGTCTGTAATTAATTAATAGCAATTAATCGCAA
>JAOUQU010000007.1:3475385-3485914 GCA_028566735.1 Ammoglanis amapaensis
ACACCATATACCATCTACAAGCTTTTTTGTACAACATATTTTTGAGACAGTATTAATGTTGTCCAAACACTAATGCCAGTTCAGATAGGACAGCTGGACAAAACTTGTTCCGCCTGGCTGTCCACTAAGCGTGTGCATAAGCCTGCAGTGGTGTGTATGTGCCCGCCGGCACAATGCCATGGCTGCCACTAAATTAGTGATTAGGGACCCTATCCTCTCCCCCTTTCCACACTCTCTCTGTCGCTTGCCTTGTTGTCTCTTCTTCTTCCCTCTCTCTCTCTCTCTCTCTCTCTCTGTGTCTTCTTGTTGTCTTTCTCTCTCCAGAGACGACCCACAGACTGGACAGCTGCCTGCTTCTAGAGCTGTCACCTTGTTGCAAAAAGTTTCTTTCTTCGTCTGACAGAACTTTTGTCACTCTTCCACTTTTGCAAGTGTGTGGGCTGATGTTGTGTTGTACTGAGGGAGCCTATCAGAAATGAATGGCTTAGAGAACTCACAAAGCCCTCATGCTCTCAAAGTACTTGTATGTGACCCTGTCTGTGAAAACCCAGTTACAGTCATTTTTGGTGATTTTTTGTTTCAAAGACACAGTCATTTTAGACAACTTGAAGAACATTTGGTCTAGACATTTTTAATACTGACCAAGTTTGGCCATATCAAAGACTTGGCAAATCATGGGCTTCTTGAGAAAATAAAAATTTTCATAATTTTCCTGAGTCCATGTGTCACATACCAAAACAAAGCCACTTTCTTCCATTTTAAGTGATACGTATATGCCACATTTATAGAGAAGTTCTGGTACTTATGACATGCTGATAAAATGAAGCATCCTGATTATATTGAAATTAATGTGGGGGGCCACTCACATAAAATGAGTGCTACTCAGCTAAAGCTGCAAGTTTCCTACCTCTTGTTGAACTGATGTGATTGTAGCGGGTTAGTGGTGATGTTAAGATCTGTATCCATTTAATAATGAAAGAAAAGAAGTAAACTAAATAACACCCAAAGAAGTAAACCGAATATCATAATAACAATTTGCAAATACTCATACAAAAGATGTTTGTTAGAAATCAATGTTTACAAAGTCAACCTCCCTAATTTCCATCGTTTGAAACGTAAGATGTTCACCATTTATCATGTTAGAAATTACATTTCAAAAATCAAATCTTAAAACCTCAGTTATTATCATTTACTGCTAATAATAATACTTTGCCTCTTTAACTCATAACTAGATGTGGTGACTTTAGCTGGGATTTCACAGGAGTCACAAATAACAAACTGGCGAAAGTCTAATAAAAGAGGTTAGTTACATTATTCATAGCCTGAAGAATTCAAACCAACTAATAGAAAAATAGATAAATCACTTCAATCTCAGTGATTGGGGAGTTAAAGGCAAAAGGCCCCCAAACGTTCAACGTTAAAAAATTGTTACTTCTTTTCCTGGCAGAGAACCCCGTCAGTTTCATCAGTGGTGCACGTGCTAGTATGGTGACATCTGTCGGTCAAGCTGTGGAATAGCATATTAACAAAAACCTGTCATAATTCTTTCCACTATAAACTACCACTTTTGTTTTTACTGTTTTAAGATCATGAAACAAATGTCAAAACATGAACTTGCCAAATCCACTGTGAGAGATTTAATTGAATTGTTATTGCAGTTCAATTACAATTATTTAACAACAACATTTTAAAACTAAATTGTGGTTTTAAAAAGCATCAATTATTCCTTGCCGACACACTGTGAGGAAAATAGTGAGGTCCTAAAAGGCTTTAACGTTTATCACTTTTGTCTGGTCGAGATACCATGATGGCTTATTTATAACACAAAATTGTGTTAGAGATGAAATACAATTTCTGATGAGAGCTCTGGCTTTCTTACATACTCCAAAAACATGCAGTCAGTTTATAACGAGAATTGTCCTAGTCACTAGGCTGCATAAACCAATGCAATACTTCTTTCAAGCCCGGATAACTAGGATGGGCATAAAAAAAACTATTGAAATGTAAAGTGATCGTGCAATGTGATGCAGGAACTCTTGTAAAAACTATTTAAAAAAAGAATATATACATGATCAACAAGGATGGTTTTACACTAAGGGGAAACAGTAAGCACATGTGCCTGATGTGGTGAGCAACCCTAGTCACAGCACCCGGAGAGCAGTTAGAGGTTCAGTGCCTTGATCAAGGACACTTCAGTAGTAACTATTCAAATCAAACCTACGACCTTCTGGTCACAAGCCTAGTTCTAACTGCCAGGCTATGGCTGCCCAATATTTATTTTTATTGATAAGTTATACAGCACAATTACAAGCAGAATAATTTATCTAAAGTTAAGCAACTGAAGATCAATCATGAAACCAAATCTACCAGCTATGGACGAATTGTTAATTTCCCATAAACAATGTGGTGACGCAAAGGTGGTACAAACCAGTTATTTTTTTCCAAGATTAAAAAACTACTAAGTATGATTCATCATTCAATCCTAAAAGTTCTGTGCAAAGCAACAAATGTTATTGCCACAGAAGACATTTGATGCAACATTTCATCCTCTATAGTTCAATAGAGCGTCTGTGAGCTTTACCAGTGTTGTTCTGAGTAAACATGGAAGAGACACGTTTTGAAATTGAACCAGCTGCCAATATTTTGCTCATGTGACATTGAGTCCTGTCTTTTCTTGAGACTTTGTCAATAAGCTTACATGTTGACATGCTCTCCTCATCAGCCGACATAAAGCAGATCATTGTCTAGTCATTAGTGCTTCTTTTTACGTGAGTTCCATTAACCCTGTGTTTTTACAAGTTTACAAAGACTGAATTTAAAGTGTAAGACCTATAAACCATTTTATTATCCTACTGATTTCAACACGGCGAGAACCGAGCAATTGTACTTTATATTTAAAATTTAAAACAGAGAGTACAAGGACAAATTAAAACACGGTAGTTGAAGTGTGGAATTGGTAGCACGTTAATGACGGACTCTATTTTGAACACAACACTGCCCTCTAATGTTATTTTTTGACTCGCTGTACTGAATAGAGATTTCCAAAATGGGATTAATCAGAATAAAGAATACCTCTGCAAAGATTTTTACCCATCGAATTTGTTAATTTGTGTTTATATGTAGCATACTGCGAGCCAGACATATATGTCCAAAGGGTTGTATGTGGCCTGTGGGCCTTAAAAGTCCAGGTCTGCTCTAAGGGCTAAAGTGGTGCCAATCCATGCTGGCAAAACACCATGTATAGTTTCTGGACTTTCTTCATGGTGAAGAATGGTGACTTTCTGGATGTTTCTTCACTTACTGGAGGTTTCTGATTACATACACTTTAATAAGACACTTTATCAACGTATAATTTTATAATATGCTTGTTTTGTGTAATTGTTTTTATTTAACAACTTTATTTTTTCCAACTTTATCTGGGTCAAGGCTTTAGTAGACTTGACTGAACCCCACAATCAATGTAATTTGACAAAATCCATTTGTAACCTAAAGCAAAACTATCTACTGGCTAGTTTTAATCATCTTATAGGTCAAGCTTGCATGTCAATGATCACATTTGAATACTTAGTTTTTCTATCTCACCCACCTCAACACACAACTAATATAACCAGCCAACTAATATTGACAGTATGTTGCCGAACATTCTCCAAATATCTGGTTAATGTTCAATATTGATCTTCAGTCACATTTATTGGCAAGACTAATTTATTTACGTGTGTGTCATTCCAGGTGATCAATTGAGATGTCCTTTTAGTTGATATTTAATTATATGCAAAGGCAAAAGATTTTCTCATTATTGCCTGTTATCTAATTGAGGTTTTTGTTCTACAGAGAGAAAGTTCAAGGGTCCAGTTTCCCCCTGGCCTTGTAGTCCTTTGGAGAAATGTTTAATTAGACAGTATAATGAAATAAGGGAGGGGTCGACATGGGCAGAGCAGCTAAAGTAGCCTTACAGATAATTAGGTCACCTGCCCCATCACTTCATATTGAATGGGGCATCACTGGCTGCCAATTCAAAAGGAAAAAAAACTGCAGTATATCCTCACAGGAACAGAAATTATTTGGTAAGTAGTGACAGCTATTACAATTAAACAAAAATTTTTTTTCCAAACATGCGTGCACATTTGATCATAAATCTGAACATGTAAAATATACAATATACATTTTATTATGTCAATATGGGAAAACACACTTGTACCCATACAACTGAAATAACCTCATATTCAACTTCATTCGAAAGACAAATATGCCTAAGTTTTTTAAAAAATGCATCTATTTGCGACACAACTGTCCACTGCAATAAACCACAAATATGTTAAATCTACTGACCGATTTTTAAACAAATAAGATGTTTTAAAGATAAAAGGAGTTTCCATGCAGGTTAATGCTGTGCATGACTTGTGGCTGCAAGAAAAAAAAAGTGTTCAGAAGAAAATCATAAACTATTAAAAATAAAGACAGAATCCACAGAATAACTGTAAAAATTAAATTTCATACAGAACTCACTCACACATACTAGCCTCGGCTTTGGCTCAACTGAGCACACTTTCAATCATTTACAAAGGTTTTTATAGTACAACCACATAGTTTCATAGTAGATCCCCAGCCAACACACATGACAGAGCATTATATGATCATGAATTTACTCAGGGGTTATTTTTAATAACAAATACACAAATTGCAATTTTGGGAGGGAAGGATCCAATTTATGGACACTGAGCCAAGAGCAATCGAACTTACTTCAAATAATGATTATTTATTTGTGTGTGTATTTAGTTTAAGTTCAATTGTGGGAGAGTCTAATGAATAATACTCTTGTGTTAATTCCACTGCTGATATAAGTACTTTCTTTTTCCCGTTCTGGGCATCTATGAATGCCAAAATTCATTCACTGATGTGTTAATGTGTTAATTGATGACCTCTCATTTCCCTGCTCGTGTTCATATTTAAATATATCCATGGGCAATTTGTGCTCTGTTGTAAATAAGAGGGCTTGCCTGAAATATTACTAGTCTCAGGGCAAGTCATATTTCAAAAATGATGCGTCAATCACTAAATGCACTTTCAAGAAAGTGCTTCCTTTTGCCTGTTTAAACTAAGTGGTTTAATCTTTTTCTACTAGTGTGATACATGGTTGGTTGAAAAACTGCCCTGGCGCTTAATAATAGTAATGACTACATTTCGTTAAATCGCCTTCATTAAATAAGAAGGTCCATAAGATTCTTTGCAAACTCAAGCATTAATCACTCTAAGCCTGGAAACATTTTTCATGCGGTGTACATACATTGCTTACAAAAAATAGGAGATATTTCAAAATGAATATGAAGTGATTATTTTTTTTGGATTAAACAAGAAAACCAGAAAAGCCAATGACAGTGTTACCTCATGCTGGAACAGTTGGAAACAACCTTCTTTCATCTGCAATATATCTGCAAGGCCCCACTGTGAGCATCTCATCAACAACATGCTTCAGGAGGCAGGAATCACAAAGGCATTGACTGGCCTTCACATTCTCCAGACCTGAATGTCATTAAACATTGAGTCTTGGGTGACCATGCACTCTAATAAACAGTCAATGTGTGGCACGCTGGTCCAGTTTGAATTGCTTTAGCTCATCTCCACCATTATGTCACTGGTAACTCAATAGATAAATCGCATTTACATATTCAAATTTTCTTTGGATTATCCTTTGTCTCTTGTCTAACTTTTTTAATATTAATTGCTTTTTTCTATTGCTTCTTAGTATAAGTGCAGCCACCGAAAAGGCTCTATCGCAGCAGTTGCGGTGCTTGGTCCTACACCGACGGGAGAGTCCACCAGAGAAGCAAAGAGTGCCAAAAGGAGTATAGCAATTGAAGCAGGTCTATAAGGTAAGAAGATGCCTGATTTTGGAAAGCTTTGTAAGTAAATAGATGAATTTTGAATTTAATATGCCCATGAAGTTGTTAGTGTAATTTGGTCGCAGGAGGGTGTGTGAGGAGACGTGTAGCTGAGTTCTGGATGCATTTAAGTTTATTTAGGAGTTGGTTTGGTGTGCCATAAATAATTCTATTATAGTAGTTCATTAATAGTTTTGCAAAGGAAAAGTGATGGACAGATGCATGCTATATTGCTTATATAAAAAAGCAGTTTTGGTGATTTGCTTCACGTGGTGTTCAAATAAAATATAACTGTAAGAAATGATGACAAGATTATGAACATTCAAGGATGGAGACCAAATAGTTGTCAATAATGAACCGAAAAGTATTTCAGTTTTTTTTTGTGAGAGATTTGGGACCTACATTGATCGTGTTAGATTCATCAGGATAATTTGAGAAAGTTGTTCTTCATCCATAATTTTATTTTAGTGAGGCAGTTTGTCAGTGTGGAATGAGGTGCAATAGCAATGGATTTGGTGATTTGAATAGATTTGGACATAGCAATGGAAATGAAGGTCATGTTGCCGTATGATGTCACAGAGAGGAAACATGTAACGGATAAACAAAAGGGACCAAGCACTGAACCTTGGGTAACACATTCTTATAGTAGAGCAAAATCAGAGCTGCAGTTGTTAATCCTAACAAACTGTTGGTAGTTTGTGATTATTAGGCTGAGAGGCAACATCATGTTTCAGGATTTTAGACAAGAAAGAGAGCTGGGCCAAAACTTACTAAGATTCAAGCCCTGGTTTCTTAAGAATTTGGATGACAGCAGCCAGTTTGAGTGACTGTGGTACTGAACCAAAGCAAAGGGAAGAGTTTATTATCTCTGTGATGAGTGAAGAGATAGCCGAAAAGCAATCGTTAACCAGTTTTGATAGGAAGTAATTGTCTGCCAAGTACTATATAAAAGATGAACAACAGAGTAAATCAATCTTTTTAATTAACAGCGGGTGTCACTGACTATTTAACAAGAGTTTAAATGTGATTGGGTCATAAATACATCTGCCATAAAGTGTTATGCAACTGCATTATTTTGGTTTTCTGGCCTTAAATTTACAGTTACACAGATTATATGTCACAAAGTCGGAAGTGGTTGTTTTTTTGTACATCAAAAAGCTCCTTTATAACAGGCTTGTGCAGATGTTAGGGTAGTGATGGTTTAAGTGTTTAACATACAGGGCTAGCAACCAGAAGATCACTAGAGTTCAAGCCCCACTACCACTAAGTTGCCAATGCTGGGCCCCTGAGCAAGGCCCTTAACCTTCAATTGTTTAAAATGCTGTTCCATCATAATTGTAAGTCAGTAATGCTGTAAGCAAATGCTGACAATGTAATTTTGAATTCACTTCAGATATACAGCCAAAGTTAAGGCTTTGTTGCTGAATGTTTGCAATGTTGCTGAAAAGAATACATTACTTTATAATAAACGAATATTCGTTCCTCTTATATACAACAAGGCAAAACATCTGGACAACAAATCCATGATATTCTAGAGGATTTTCCAAAATGCAGTATGAAAACCTGGAGACAAGCATAATATCGTCGTATGGGTTCATAGTATGTTATTCCAATTAAAATTGAATAAAGCACATATTTGCATAATAACAATAAATAAACTACCAGTCAAAATATAGTTGATGTATATCCAAATGAAACCCCCCCAAATCATACTCAACTAACCAATAATTAAAATAGCAGTAGTGAAGTTATATTACATTTTGTTAAGGTTAAAGTGCATGCCTAAACACAGTGATGGTTCAGAATACTGTACTTTGTTTGGGCTGCTGTGTGTCAATACTTTGATGCTGTGAATAAAAAACAACCGATCTAGGATCCATTTTTGTGTGTATATGAAGTGTAAAGTGCTGATAAAATAAAACACTGCTCTACCCTTAATAGTCTCATTTCGTGCTGTATCAGTCCAAGAAATGTACTGGAATTTAAACCCTACAATGGATCACTTGCCCAGGGCATTCCCGTCTTCTCTTGTAAACATGATGATTGTTTGCAGGAAATACGATAAAAAACACAAACATTTTTACTTAAAGCAATTTCTTAATTTAGTAAAATGGGGCTGAATATTTTTAATAATCGATAAATGTATTTCTAATAGCCACCTGATAATGATTGCTATTGCAAGGCAAGACTTTACCATGAATAACCGATCCTTTGCAGAATATTACACATTTACCCGCGTGTGACAAAAACTAAGCAGATCTTAATATTTTTACTCAGGCCCCCATACTGAGAAAATCAATTAGCCTGTGGTTACATTAAAGGTGTTAGTACTGGGTCAGTAACAAACATTGATCAATATCTTAAAAAATCTGCAATATCTTGAAGGTGAAAAGAGAGCTTTCTCCAAAGTACACACCAAAAACGTGCCTTTAATCATCTGTAAATTGAGCACCAGTGCTTAATCTGTCAGACTTTTTCACCTGTTCACAGCACTATATTACTCCTGGTGTGTGTTAAGCGAAACCTCAGAAGATGTGCACAGTGCAAGGTTATCCATCTCTGTGGAAACATGGTTCTGTCTCTGATCCTGCACCCCATGTGTGCTCCTCTCTGCCTCCCCATTACCCTGCTCAAGTTTAGGTGAAGGTTTAGCAGAGAGGTCAGCAGGCACATGAGGACCATTAGCACCAACTTCTTCCATCGTGGTTCGATCAGAGCTGCGCTGTGCATCACCCAGGTCCCAGGGTGAGCAACGAGTCAGGTCCTGATGAATGGTGTGACTACGACTCAAGCCTTTAGCCTGGTATGGCTGTGTTTGCTTGGAAAAATGTGAACCCTCAGGTGTATGGATGAAGGGGCCACAACTGTCAAATGTCTCCCCTCGCCACAGTTGTCTCCTCCTACAGCGAGCAGCTGAGACCTGTGACACATTTAAAGTCAAATAACTTTATTGGTTATGACTGGATTATGACAGTTAATCATGTAGATTATAATAACAAAGATAAGTACCGTGTATGGTGAATCAGTCCTGTCCTCAGAGAATGATTTATTCATTTTCTGGTCCCTGTGTATAAGACAAATTATTTTCTAAATTCTTATAATAAAATACAAATACATTACAATATAATATTACATTGTCAAATATATTTATTTATAATGCTCAGCCTTTAGACAATGGTTTAATAAATACATCAACCAAGCATTATTTTATATTGGAATATTATAATGATAGTAGTTTTTTTGTATGTTTGTTTTTGACAAACATTTTAACAAAAAAATTAACAAACCAATAGTGGAATAAGTATTCATTGTAGAATTTTCTGATTTGGGTTTCTTAATTACTTAGTTAATGTATCTTACCTTTGCTCGTTCGAATGCTTTTGTTGTTTTCCCCATTGGTCAAGAGATGGCGCTGTTGAAAAAAAAATGTATTGGAATAAACAATTGAGTTAATTTAGTTTTTCATTTATGAATTTCAATGCTTTTTGACTTAAGTTACCTTCAAAATAGTCTCCACATGCTTTCTGTATTATCTTCACAATAGTCGTGTTCTGCAAAACCCCAATTAAATAAAATTTTTAATAATTGTAAATCATAACAAGCAATATGAAGTAAATATAATGAAAACGATCAATACTGCTAAATTGAGCAACACTTTTTTTAACTAAGATTTTTACATAACATGGTTGTGACTGTTGTAAATAAATAATTCTAAATAGTTTTGAAGTAATCTTAGAGCTAGAAGTGATGTTAAACATTTACCTTGCCCGTGGCCTGAGCACAATCTAGTGCTGTACGCTGTCTCTTGTTCCTGAGGTGTGGCAGAGCACCAGCCTGCAGCAGCATCTCTACAAGATTGTGATGTGACCCTTTTACTGCCTCATGCAGAGCTGTGTTACCCTGATTATTGGCTATGTTCACTGAGGCATCACCCTGAACAAAGAAGCATGGTAATGAACATCAGCGTAATCTGATCAACTCATCACTAGTAATTCCTAAACATACACATTAGTACCTGTATTAGGACCTCAGCTGTCTGCTTATAACCCTTCAGACAGGCTTGAATCAAGGGGGTGTTCCCAAACTGATCTTTCTTGTTCAGCTTGGCATTGAACTCCACCAAGGATCTCACCACCTACAGGGTAAAAAAAGAATTTCATCTAATAGCAGATTGAAAGATTTAATTTGATCTCAATATCCTTCTTGATCATTAATATAGCAACATGCGCAAAAATGTATTTCCAAGCTTGTAACAAAAAGTGCAAATGTCCACACAATTACATTTTATCAGAGCACCGCATTAACCCCTTATTCACAATAATGTGTAAGAAACTCTGCTGCTCATTCAGATTAAATAACTGGCTCTTTATAAGTATAAGAGATATTAAGATTTTATTGTCTTTGGTAGTGAAGGATGATCATGTAACTATTAGCATCTGTAATAGTGGTACACAGTCAGCAAAGACATCACAACCCCTCTGAGACCAAGTATCAAATCTAAGCACTGCATTTGTACCAGGGGTCACCAACCGTTTTGAAGCTGTGGGCTACTTTTGGGGTACCAACTAATGCCGCGGGCGACCAGTTTGATACACACTTGTGACGTCACAATAATAATTATATAATTAATTATAATTAATAATTATATAT
>JAOUQU010000007.1:3496969-3507761 GCA_028566735.1 Ammoglanis amapaensis
GTGTTGTAAACATTTCTAGCATTTTTGTGATCATGTTTTATTGTGATCTGCGGCAGCCCGGCATTAAAGGTAAAACTGCACAAATATGTATCCCGGTCTAAATGGTATTTTTAGTAAATTATTTTAAGCCATTCCGAGTATCTGCCCTATTAAAAGAAAAAACAGGATTTTAAAACATTTCAATGGAGAGAAGCTCTGCTACACCGACACAATTATCTTCACTAGTGTTGTTAAAATATATTTTTAAGACAAAGCAGTAATATTTTGAATTATGATTTTCTTTCAAAGGTTGAGGCGCTACAGGCACAGCTGGAAGAGCAAACTCGACTGGCTAAAGAGCAAATTGAGTCTCTGCTGGAGGACAGGCAAATTCACATGGAGGAGCAACAGGTTCAGCATCAGAGAGACCAGGAGAGAATCACTGCACTTACAGAGAAGTACCTCATAATTTAATTTTTGGTGGCACCTTTTTCTTATTTCACAGTGCTGTGATAAAGTATTTGGTTTTTTTTGCACCACATGTCCACATATATACATGCAGAGATGGGTCTGTGATGCCATTAAACTACAATGTGTTACATTAATCATCATGGTGAATATTCTCAGATCCTTAGCAGTTTCCCCACAGTCTTTGCCTATATTTAGGTCATTGTACTTGATTCAGGAAAATAAAAGATACTGCATAAAAATAGCATCCACAAGAGAATTGAATGGCTTTAATTGTCTTGCGCTCTCTATCAGTAGGACCTTGTGATTCCTAAATGACCATAGAAGTTTATAACCAAGCCTATTTATAACCAAGCCTATATAAGTTTATAGCGAAACCTAATATAGTTGATCTACAGAATCATAGCGTTTCTGTAAATGTAAAGGATGCTAGACTTCTTGCCACATTTTAACCACAATGCATCAGACTTTACGTAATGTGCAGATAGCATGAATTAGTTTTGCTATAAACAATTCTGAAGACATCTTTAGAAGGGCAGGCTTTAGAAGGTTAGTTTTCCATTGTGTGCACATTAAGTCTTACTCAGGATAGACAAACTGCCCATTTCTCTTACAAAAGTATTAAAAATGAGTGACTTTTTACTTCAGTAGATTTTTAGATATGCAACTTTTTCATAATAAGAAGTAGTCGATACTAGAACAGAATTATAGTGCTCTTTCCATCTCTGCTTGTGGCCTTAGACCTTAAAATGAATGTTCAGTATTCCACCAGCTATTAAACATTAAACAATTGAAGTTCTTAGGGAATGTTGCATGTTAATTATTTAAATGTAATGCTTCTATAAATTAGTCATTTACCAATAATTCCAACTCTGATACAGACTCCAGCGCACACAAAACCTGCTTTATGAGAGCACCAGAGACTTCCTGCAGCTGAAATTTGAAAGTCGCACCCACGAGAAGAGCTGGATGGTGGAGAAGGACAGACTTCTAAAAGAGATGGACTTGTATCAGGAGAGACTTGGGGAGCTTCCACACAGCCTCCCAGAGCGGTCAGCACCCACAGTTGCCCCACTGATCCACACACAGTCCATCCCAGAGAGCAGCCAGACACACCGAGAACAGATACGGGTAAGGCCAGAGAAGAATATTATTATATATGTGGACCAATATGGACTCAGTACTTCAGAATTGCTATAATTAAACTTGAAATACTGATGATGACATGTCTTTTGATGTAACATGTCATTGTGTCATTGTGGATGGATGTGGAGAATCTCAAATCTGTAAATTCTTAAATCCGACTGGAAACTGGCAGGGCTTATCCATAGTTATTAATCATCATCATTATCTTACTATCTGATTAAACCAAACTTATCAATATACCAAACATAAACTCAAATTAGAAAATAAAGCTGCTACCAAAGAGGAATGAATTGTTCGATATAATTATGCTTTTTATACTTTGTTTTATTTGTTAGGCTCTACAAGAGGAGTTAAAGCAAGCTCATAAGCTGGCAGACATGTACAGAGAGCAGTGTGTAGGACTAGAGACAGACCTGGCACAGATCAGAGAGGAAGGTGATGTTGGGAGAGAGATCTTTAAAGTAAGTTGCTCTTAAGTGTTTTCTTTGTCAGCTTTAGTGATATGATCATATGTTTTGGCTACACAGCTAATATCGTGTGTAAATAAATAATAAGTTGTAATTTTGCACTTTTTTGTTTGTGTATAAATGTTTTTAATTTGTGGTTTTATTCGTTTTGGTATTGGTCTAAAAGAAATGATTGCGAAGAATAAATGCATGTTTATAAATAAGTTTTCGTGTAAACAACTGAATACCAGGTTACTAAACGATTGCACATTTCCAGTATTTGTTACCGACCCACGTTTGCATTTTACTATTTGCTTCATAAGTAGGGGATCTTTTTTTAATTTCAAAACAAAGGGCTTCTGGAGTTAATACACATATGGTAGGGAACAATGGGTAAACTGAGGGGATTGATTTGAGATGCTTTAACATTGACATTTTCAGCATTTAGTAAAAACATTAATACCAAGTGACATATCAGCGACAATCGACTGTGTTTATATCAGTTACAATCTGGCCGTGTTTGAGTTAGAATCAGTGACCTTTAGATTACTAATCTAGCATAGTAACTACAAGGCAATAGCTTGCCTTATACAATATTGTTTTGGTTAAAAAGTTGGTATAAATTTAACAAATAGAAATGTAGACGATAGATAATAATAAAGACGAGTGGATGCTTCAGCTCAGGGCAGACGTTCACTCTATCTAGACACGTGGACCTTGCTTCTCCTTAGTAGGTCCAACTAATAAATCATAAAAGTTCTGTTACATTTTACAGTTGTCACATTCTTGCAGGTGATTGTTTTTTCCTTGTGTGTGCTTGCTCGTGCAGGAACGCTCAGACAAGATAGCCAAGCGTCTTCATTTAATGACTCAGCGTTACGAGGCTCTGGAAAAGAGACGTGCTATGGAGGTGGAAGGCTTCAAGACTGATATTAAACATCTGCGACAGAAACTCAAAGATGTAGAGAAGCAGCTGTTTAAGGTATTTTCCTAGAAAGTACAAAAGAACAAATCTAAATCTGTATGACTGTGGTTTTATTGTACTGTACTGCAAAGGCTGGGTAAAAGTCATAAAATCTTTCTTTTTTTTAGGTGGTACTTAATGTAGGACCTGATCAGGACTTGGCCATCCTGCATGAGGTCCGGCAGTCCAACGCTCGCACGAAGAAAATCCAGGGAGAGTTGAAAAACTTAAAATCAAAGATATATGGACTAGAGAATGAGTTGAGATTCAGTTAGTTTCTTCTTGGTAGAAGGTTTGTTCTTTAATTTATTTACAGCACAAGATTGGCATTCTGTTGTAGTTAGTGGAATTTATTAAAGAATAGACCTGAGCTGGCAGAAGAGAGGATCTTTTTTCTGACTTTTAATGGCTTGGAATAACAACTCGTCTCCATGGAATTATAAGATTCTCTCTGACATTGTCAAAATTGAGCTATTATTATTCTGTGACAACTGCTTTACATTAAATGAGGTGTTTTATTTTTGTTTTCTCTTCTATAAAAGAGTCATTAAACAGATTAGTTTTGCTGTATGGAAAGCAAAATCTTTGGAGCTTAATATCTCAAAAATGCAGACAGAACCGGATAATTCCAAGTGGACGAACCAGCGCTGATAATCTTTTGTATAGTTACCTTGTAAAATTTGAATTAAAGCAGAGCTTTTGGGAGTCCTGTGATTCACAATTTTATTTAAAAATGTATTACAGTGTTTTTCATTTGACATTTAGTGGTTGTGTCACAAACAATTTCTTACAGTGAAATGAATCATACATTTGTATTTAATTCTAAACCTTTTGGGGTGGCACGGTGGCTTAGTGGTTAGCACTATCGCCACACAGCAAGTCCTGGGTTCAAATCTTGGGTCAGCCCATGGGCTTTCTGTGTAGTTTGCTTGTTCTCCCTATGTTCGCATAGTTTTACATCAGGTTCTTAGGTTTCCCTTCACAGTCCATAAACATGTAGGAAAGAAACTGCAAAGTCCAAATTGTCCACAACTGATGTGACTTTGTAGTCATCGATTGAAACTTGTTCGATAAAAGACCATTTTCTGTCATGGATATGACCTAGTGTTTAAAACAAGACATTAAAATGTTCAATTAATAAACTAACTAAACCCAGTGATGGATTGGGGACACATCTGTGCACTGTGTTTGTGTACAACAATCCGCTTTGGTTTTAAATTTGATTTTTAAATTGTAAATTGCTGTAAAACTGCCTGAAACTTAAGATTGTACAATTACTGTGGATATTAATAAAGTTGACAAAGAAACATATGCGGGGAAAGTAGTAGAGCTACAACAGCATTGTGGAACAATTTTACTCGTGGCTGCAGACAAAATTCTCTTCTGACAAATAAAATATTTACACAGCTAAGATATAATTCTTGAACATTGCTGACGGCATTTTACAAATATAGTGTACAGCTCAAAGTGTACCATCATGACCTTGCAAGAATATAGTACCACATCTTTACCTAAATGAAATCAAATCCACACATTTAAGCTCTAGTAAACATTTAAAATGCCACCATGTAAACAGATATTAAAATGATCAACAGATACATTTATATCAGCATGTATTTCAATATTGAGCAGTAAACTGATTTACAGCAACACCCACATAACCACTTGATTATCAACAGTACAAAGTGCATTGTCAGCTTATCTTGAATTATTTCAAAAGTATTGTTAGTGTTTAAGATTTGAATATTTTGGAGATGAGGAATAAATTCTTCCTGAAATTGTATAACTCAGTCTTTTCTCTGGCCTGTATCACATTATTCTCTACATTTCTTCTGGATGTCTGGTTTTAAATCAAATACCAAGTACCGACCGAGTTATTATTTTGTATATTTGGATATGCAAGAGGCTGGTTTGTTTTTTTAGGGAGACATTGTTACCCGTTATGTTACCTTGACTGAGACTTTACACAGATAGAAGCATCCAGGAAGAATTTATAATATTTTATAACCATTTATTACTGGAACAATAGTTTAAACCATTCTTATAGAACAGGGAGCTTTTGTAATGAACTACTAATACTGATTGTCGTTGCAAAAAAAACATTAATACATCAGAATCACTAAGAGCATCAGCAACTCAAAGGCTTCAGTCAAATGCTAAGTGCTACAGCGTCGTACTGGTTTATTCTTGGCTTTACTTCACACCATGTAGTTCTTCTTGAGAACATCCAGGTACTGCTGAGTGGCTCTGCTGACCATGTCTTGCTGCTGGCCATTCAGGTTCAGATTCTTCTGAGAGCCACCAGCAGAACCCACTGGAGATACCCGGGCTGAGATACCCTCCATCTCAGCTGTAGCTAAAAGAATGATCCAGAGAACACAGATCATACATGTAAGCTTTATTTACAGTTTGGACATATAAAAGCTGTGCTTCACCTTTCCAACTATAACTATTGCAGGTTTCTTGCCACAAGCAACCAGGACTGGCCAAGCTTACCATACTATCCCAGAGTATATAAACATAGTTTTTTTTTTGGCTTGACGATGTTCAATTCTGAATAATATATGGTTATAATTCTTAATGAATGATTAGTGATTAATAAAGTGATTAATAATTAAATATTAGGTAAATAAGCGATTAAGACCTGATACTGCAAGTATCGGCACTAACTTTGTGTGTGTGTGTGTGTGCGTGTGTGTGTGCGTGTGTGTCCATAATACAGTACTTTCCAATCTATAATGACTGAAGAGTAGCACCCACTACTAGAATGAGTTCTAGTAATTTTCCTGAAAAATAAAACTAATAATTATAAAGTTTATCATGAACAAAATCACTTACCACATTCCAGCTCTTTAGAAATGTTTCTTTCCAGTTTAGACTGCATCTACACATGATTGAGGAAAATCAATTAGTACAGCCTTCATCAACAACTTTTTCTTGTTATGGCTCAGAGTTTAAAGGTGAAGGTAATTATTGTTACACATTAATAAGCATTAAACAGTTATTACTGACCTTTATTTTTCAAGTATATATCTTTAATAAATCAAGAACAATTGATCATAACACAAAACTCACAAGATCTCAAAGGACAATTTGGCTTTTCTTCAGCTCTTTTAGGGGTGTAACAAAATTATTTTGTTTGTATTAATTTGTGTAAAAATGCGTTGCAGCATGAAAAAGGGGTGGGGGGGGGTATTATAAAACCAAACAACAAAGACTTATTTTATAAGAATTCCAAAGTATAATCCAGTCTGTACCCTGATATACAATAGCTGATGCCTTTTTTTTATAATAAGTTACACCCAACTACACACCTGCTTATGAATCAGGCTGAAGAGAAGAGAGGTGAGAGACAGACTTTTGAGTTAGAAGCTGAAGGAGCGAGACACAGAAGAGGTTATGTTTACACAATCCCTCTAAAGCAAATTTAAAATGATATAGTGACAGGAACAGAAAGGAAATTAGTACCCAAAGAAAAAAATATAGTTGATGCTAAAAGAAATAGACTCTTCTTGCTATATCGCAAATATGCAGAAGACTTTTTTTTTTTTCACTGTACAAAAAAATTTTAGTAACAAGTCTAACACCAACTGTCCAGCGGTTTGGTCGTGCTGCACCTCACCTTGGCTAGAAAGTCCTCGACACGCTCAGTTTGTGGTTCTCTTGTGGGACCATGTAAAGAAGATCCCAGTAAAAGGCGATTGTTGAGCGGCCCCAAAGACGACCCAAAGACACCCACAGGTCCAACAGAGGCAGATCCGTCTAGCGCCGGTCCTCCCAAAGAGCTGTTCAACATACTACTGCTAAGAAGAGACGTACTGCGGTTTCTCTCACTTAGCAACTTAGCGTTGGTCTCAGATAGTCGTTCATTAGCCCTGTAAACATCAAAAGTATGTGACATGACAAAGGCACAAGTTAAATGATAAAATCAGGATGCTACATTGTTATTTTAAATTCACAAGAACATTTACTTAATTCCACAGATGTCACATTTTTAGACAGCAAACAATCATGACAATTTTTTGATGAAAAATAATTATAATAGAACGTTAAAGTCTTAGTAAATCATGATACTTTTACTTTTGATACTTAAGTACATTTAAAGGTAAATACATATGCACTACAGTTAAAATCTAAACTCACTTTTACTCAACTACATGAATTATATACTTCGTCCACCATTGAATATAAAGAAAGATGTATGAGTGTATTTAATTGCAAGTTCAGGCTCAGTTGTTTCAACTCAGCTCATTGCTCTGAATAGTGTAATGCAACCAGTGTTATAATGAACCTTGTTCAAATAACCTTATTAGGTCCATATAAAGTCTTATAAGGCGCTTGCCAAAACCATCACTAGTTAAACAGTGAGAGTCAACTCAGTATAACTTGAACACACCCCTATATGTATGTAGTCACAGTTCCTGGCTAAAAGAGTGTGCAGATGAAAATCTTCAATAAAGTAATGTAATAACTATAATCAGCGTATTTTATTATAGAAATGGAAATAGTAGTTAGCTAGATTACTAATCACAAAAATGCTGTTAATAATAGTTTCTTTTTAATGCAGTTATTAGCATCACAGCTGATTGCTTAAGTTTGGTAACAGTTGTAGCACCAAGTAACAGATGACAAGCATTTTAGGTTCCCGTTAATACTTCACCTGTACGGTATGGGTAAATGTACATTGAGCTTACCTCTCAAGCTTGGAAGCAAGGCTTTTCCGGTGCCTCAGCTCATCAGTGTAGAGCTGTCTGTATCGCTCGAGTTCAGTGCGGCTGGAATCTGTCTGTAGCTGGCTGTCCTGCTGAATGCTGCGAGCTCGACTCAGCTCGGCCTCAAGCTCACTGATGCGCTTCTCCAGCTCGGCTCTTTGTCTCCCCTCGTTAGAAGCCTTCATCTGCTCCAGAGCCTCATGAGATGCAGCATGTTTCTGTCAGTACAAGACATTTATTATATGTGCTGCTAGTCCGCTAGTGTCTAGTGTGAGGAGGGAAATAGTCTTAATTAAACTTAAGAAAATACAAAGCTGTACTCAATGAAAGGCAGTGTTTAATTAATTATGCTTTTAACGTCATGTTTTACATTTAATCACTCTTTACTTCAAACCACTGAAGCACTCAACAACAGCATTGGTATTAAAATTGCTACTACCAGGGCACTAGTGCCGTTTATATCAATTGTATAAACTAGCTTTGCTTGTACCTGCAGGAAGAGGTTGACTTCGTCCAGTTTGTGTTGGATCTCCTGTCTGGCTCTCTCCTCAGTCTCCCGACGAAATTGCTCGGCCTGGCTGTAGTCCATAACTCCTGCCTCCAACCGCCTACGCAGGTCTACTACCTCCTCCTCCAAATGCTGCCTGCTACGTTCCAGACGCTCTTGGCTGCGGCTGAGACTCTTCAAGGAACCAATCTGCTCTTTCAGCTCCTTGTTTGCCTTCTCCAGGTCAGAGCAACGCATTACCTCTCGCTCCATCTGTACATGAAGATCATCCACCTGAGAGGAGATAAAGGATGTAAAATGTAACGAGGCAGTCAGATGGTCTAATAACAATTACTATATAGTAAATATATTTATCAGAAATTTATCATTTATATGGCAAAGGTTTATCATTTAAATATTGAGACTTTAACAAATCACACGAAGTCAAACACTTAAAATGAAGATTCTTGTCTAAATCTGATGTAATCTGTATCTGGTGGGGTTTTGGGCCCAGCCTATCTTGTGATAACAGTTCAGACTAGCAATGGTGGCATCGTATAGACAATCTTTAATATCAGCTGGGTGCACCAAGATAAACAAGTAGGATTTAAAAATCTCTGTTTTAAATTTATTTTATAATATAAAGTCATGATTATGTTTGACTATACTACCAAGTGCCACTACCAATCCTACCAGGGCACTGTAATCTCTGATGTAATCTCGACTGGAGAGCATTTTCTTGTTTTATGTTCGATAAAACAGAAAGAAATGATGAATCGTGTTTAATAAAGTACTAGGTGTAAAATGCAGTGGTTTTTAACATTAAGATGACTAGTCAAATTTATATTATATACAATAACATCTTTTTTGTCAGTTTTGTCAATCAACTGACATGTTTGGCCAAATCAGTGTTTAAAGGGACTTCCGTGCATGTAAAACCAGACCTTTATTTTCATTCTGTTAACTGCTTCCTCTGTCTCACTATGTCTCAGTGATGATTCTCTCCGAGGACTGCCAATAGAAGAGTTTAGCTCTCCTCCATCTTTCTCCCGTAGCTTTTTCTTAGCAGTTTTAACCAATGTCCGTAACCTAGCACACACATGCGCACACACACAGAGTTAAATTAATGCAGCTTCAATTGTTTTAAGTACCGTCCAATTGTTTAAAAAAGCCACTTGTGCTACTTTCAAAAGCAATTTCGAAAACATTTAAGAAATTTGGACAAAATCAAGAATCTGTCATGGGTTCATATTTATGACGGATAGACAGAATCAGTATTTGATGAGCAATTGTCTTATAACATAATATAAATTGTCTTATATCCATACTGCTTGACTGGTGTAGAGCACAAATAGGCTCAATGCTTCAACACATGGGGGGGAAAAAGACTGTTTGTTGTATGAATAAATCACATGAAAATTCCATCTATTCTCCAAGTACACTAGAAACATTTAATGCCTAATGTTTCACCTGTAGGTTTCTTTCTGAAGCTCAGTATTTCTCTGTATTTCCTGGTCCAGTCGAGATTCTACAGTCTTTTTCTGATCCGATATCTTCTTAGCTTTCTTCTTCTGAAGTTCTATCTGTTAACATAAAACAATACAAACTGATAAATAATTTACTACCAGAATTTAAAGCTAAAATGCATAACTGTACTCAGTTGCTATAGTGACCTGATTGGTAAGTTCTCCTTTCTCCTTTTCCAGTTCAGCTAGTCGAAGGCCAATCCGTGAGCGACTCTTTAATTCATCTTCCCACAGGGCTTGTGAGTCCTGGACATTGTTGGTTAACACATTTTGCTTCTGCACCTGGTAAGTCGAACAATTTCAATGTAAAAAAATGTTTTAACAGTGCATGCAGTAACAATCAAGTCCACCATCCACTAAACGAGTAAAAGTATATGGACACTTTAGCTTGTTAAAACCAATTACAAAGCTTTAAGAAAAATGTAACATACTGGCTTCTCTAATCAACTTGTCAAAACTACAAATAAAGGGTCTGGTGCTTGAAAAAGCAAAAAGGTAGAGGGTCCCACCTCACGACTGAGCTGATCTTGTAGAGTCATCTTACTGCTTTGCAGATTTGCGACCAAATCTTCAATTTGATGACGACTCTGTCAGTTTGGAAAAAGGTTCATGTAAGTTTCATATTTGAAAATTATATCTAAACACACTACACATGCAACTACTTCTAAATAAATTAATAAATGAACAGCCTTAGATCCCAGAAACCAACAACACAGAAATATCAGCATAGAAGTAATTTCAATCAAATAAAGCATGAAAAATCTCCATAGAAAAAAATCATCACCAAGAACAGACAATGCTCATAAACAACCCTACCAATTATTTTAGTCATTGGAAAAAGCAAAACATTAAGTAAGGAATTAATACGTTTTTGGTAGTTTGCTTGCCTGTAAGGTTAAAAACACGAGCCAGAATCACACCGCTATGGTGTAAGCTAACTACAAATAATGCTAATTATAGTGCGTCCATCACACACACAGTACACATTAGGGCTGACCGCAATTAATCGATTATTCGTTGGTCGACCGAAAAAATTACTAGTCGGCCAAATTCTATTGGTCGAT
>JAOUQU010000007.1:3520673-3535613 GCA_028566735.1 Ammoglanis amapaensis
TCACGTCTTCCTTTGTGACGCCGTTCAAATTAAAAGTCCCAGAAGTCCTTTGACGAGACGCAGCTTTTTTTTTCCTGCGACTAATCGACCAATGGAATTTGTCCGACTAGTTATTTTTTTGGTCGACCAACGATTAATCGATTAATCGCGGTCAGCCCTACTGGATGCCCTTCCTGAGGGAATTTAAATCGGCACTACAATATACTGAATTGTATCCTAGAGGCTAGGGTGGCACGCAGTCGTTTTACAAACTTGTGAAAATGTACCATCAGGTATAGTTCATAACAAATGAAGAATATTTGTCATACGACTAAATTATTGTAAAAAATAAAAATTTGTTTTACCTATTATTATTTTTGATTATTAAGCCACATTAGATTATTAAGCCACATTTATGAATCTGACATTACAAATAGTAACATGACTGTTACTTTTTTTGTTGTCATTCAATAGTGTTTCATCTGCTTAGCACTAAATCATAGCTGTCACATACTTCCTGTTTCAGCACAAGCACTTTACAGAAGACATTCAGACACGACAGTACCGATCCATTGAGGTTCTGATCGGTGCTGGTTACAGCACTCCCGCAGACATCTGGAGCACTGCCTGTATGGTAAGAACTTAAGCTAGTGGCCAATAAGCATAAGCACTACTTTATTTTATGGCTCATTAGGCACACTGGATTATAATGCGCAATATCAGTGAATGCAATATTAATGGTATACTTTCATGCATAAGCCGTACTGGGATCTGACGCTTGTTGATAAAAACAAAAAGCAGTTTTATTATAAAGGGCAAAAACGGGAGACAACTGGGAACAGAGCAGAAGTCCAAAAACTGGAATATTCACACAGTAAACAAAGCAAAGATGGAGGCGTGGTTGATGGAGCCTGAATAGATCATTAGATGAGGTGCATTATGGGAGCTGTGTTCCTGTGGAGTAAGTTCCCTAATGAGACGGTGAGAAACCGTCACAACCAGAATCTATACATAAGACAAATCAGAATCTATACATTATAAGGTGCACAATTGATTTTTTTTGAAGAAAATTAAAGACTTTAATGCTCCTTATAGTCAGAACAATATAGTAGTTCACCTTTATTATTTTGTTATTCTGTATACTTTCACAGCAGATATCCACTCTAAATTTACATATATAAACTGTGATATGTTGTTAATGTTTACAAAGCTGTGTAAATTGTTATGCTTGTTATGTTAAGAAACTTTTGGTAATAAAGTTTTGGTTTCAAATGAACACCTATGCTCATGGTTAGACATTCGTGTATTATTATCCCTTATCATGTTTATGAATGTTTGATTGACTGACTTTTTAGTGGTATCTACACAGTTACTGCAAATGTTTCATCGCTTTCAGACTAGACTGCGGCATAGCCAAGATAACCTTGTCATTTATTATAAATGTATTTATACAATGTATTCATATTAATTTGTCAGTTGATAAAGCTGACAACAGGCAGTTTACTAGTCCTGTTTCTGCTTCTAGGCCTTTGAGCTGGCAACAGGAGACTACTTATTTGAGCCTCATTCAGGAGAGGACTACTCACGTGATGAAGGTACAGACACATTTGCCTGAAGTATTACTTCAGTGCTATTTCATCAACCCTAAAGTTTTCATCTTCATGTATTTTAATTTGGATAAAACTTGCTTACAGTTTCATTAAAATAACATTAAATTAGTAAATATCTAATTTATTTATTAATTATTATTTAAATCTAGCATTTACAAATCTGGAAAAGCATTGGACACTTGTGAAATGCAATACATAAGTTAAATGTATTAAAGTTTAAATATTTATGTTTTACATGGAAAATATTGTTTATATATTGTTTAATTAAATTAACAAATCACTCATTATTATAGTATCTCTTGCTCAGAAAACATGGTGGGTAACAGAAAACTCAGTCAGGATTAGAAACAACAGAATTATCTGAAAGTAACAATTACTGACAGTATACATAAAGCCTATTGTTAAATTACTGGTAAATGACTTGGTAAGTTGAGATTGTGTGAATTGAAGTTGTGAATCATTCTACGATTATTGTGGTCTACATAACACATCTATTTCCGATCCGGGTTCCCATGCTTAACCTACAGCCTAAATATCGTACATTTTTAAAAATGCAATTACGTGACGTTCCCTGAACAGAGAAAACACAAGACGAAAAATGTTTTCAGCTACTCAACGGTTAGGCTGGATGCTGATGGACTGGCCTCACGGAATAACATCTGAGATGTTTCCTTACTTATGTTGTGACGCAAACTGTAACAATCAAACATCTGGTTGTTTACCAAGTAAAGTTTTAGTCTTAGTTTACCAGTTAAGACTGCAAGAAATTCTTGCCTTTAAGCATCATGTCCAAAATGATTTTTGGAATGTATCTTTTATATGTAATAAAGGATTAAAAATAATATTGGTTATAATGAAAAAATATATATACAACATACATGCAACAACAGCAATACATGTGGTGGACCTACCAGATGCATATCTGCTTATTCTGATTTTATATGATATAGATTCCTGCCATGAATGCCACAGAAAGGGTAACATGGCGTTACAAATACAAACAAACAAACAAACATTCTTGATTATTATTGCAGTTTGCAAAATGTCTGAGCTTTTCCACATGTAGAATTTGTGGTGATAATGTTTTTATTATTACATTATCATTTGTACGATATATATTTTATACAATATTATAATATTATTTACATTGTGTTTACTTTACATTTTTTACTTTAGTTCATTTACTCGTTTTACTGGGATTATTACCTTTAGGCTAATTGTAAGCTTTCCCTTATGTTCTTTTCATTTCTGTCTAATTCTTCTAGTATTCAGCCTCATACACATTCCAAATATCTTATCAAACTCGTGCACTAAATATGTGACTACTTGAACATCCTAAACCTTAACATGTTTGGGTAAAACCTTATGAATCTACGTATGTAAATTGTATTACTGACTTTATTAGACATACTGTTACTGCTAAATTATTGTTTAAAATATAGCCACAAATATTCATACTTCATTTGTTAAGAAACAAACAAGAGGTACAATGTGTTATTGAGAAGAATCTGGATGTTCAATATCCGAAATCAGTGTCAAACTGGACATTGACATTTGAAAAACCCTTTAGGAAACTCTAGGTGAGATAAAACTACAACAGCTATTGTCATAGTGTCACACAGGCACCTGTTATAGCATGAATGATGTGATGTCAATTTATCCGTTCCGAACTTAAAGTAAATTAACTTAAAGATAACTTGTTAGCATTTGTGTAAACATTTTGCTATAGAAGTCAGATACTATGCAGTGGTACAATGGATAGTCACCTGTCAACAGCCATTTTGTTAATAAAGTAAAAAGGAGTTTAAAGGTTAGTGACGACTAATCTTATTTTTGCTGCTTTATTGTTACATAAGTGAACAGAAGTTCTCTTCAGCTGTTAATAGCGTGACGCAGAAGGAAAATAACAAATAAAAAAATCTTTTTCCAATCATAGAAGACACATGATTATACTTGATGTTTAACTGCAATCACGGCATGAATTTGAGAAACAAGTTAAAGCTTAATCGTTTTGGTTATAGAAGGATAAAGGATTTAAATTAAACTAAGAATAGATCTTCTCAGTTTATTTCTAGTTGAATACATTACTCCTGATCTTCACTCTGCTGTCACTAATGCTACCTTTTCTTTCTGCTCTCTGTTTCTCTTCTTGACCACTCTCTCATTCATTTGTAACTTCCTACACCATTTCCCTGTCCCTGCTCTTTTGCTTTAACCCTCCGTCCCTGTCCCTCTGCTCTGTAGATCATATAGCCCACATCATAGAGCTTTTGGGCTGTATCCCACGACACTTTGCTCTGTCTGGAAAATATTCCCGGGAGTTCTTCAATCGGAGAGGTAGCTGTAAGAGCGCTCGGGGAGGATGAATACATGCACAGTCCTGCTCAACCCAGACAGACCACATACCAAAACACATAAAAATATAGTAAATATTACTACCCAGGATGTAGAGGTCTAGAGGATCAAGAAAACCTGATCACATGACCTGAATATTTACTTTTGTATATACTTAAGATCACATGCAATTGTATAAAGCATGTAAAGGCTTTTGAAATGGTTCTTTTCTTGCAATGGCATGACTGGAAACAAACGTTCTCTCCAAGTAAATAATAAATAGGTAATAATATATTCATATAACAACTGTGAAGATTGTGTTATAAAATGTTTTATATAATTTAGTCTGCTCATCGTTTCTCATTGTTATACACATTAATTATAGCTGGGGACAGCCAGGTTGCATCTTGTCTCTCTAGCTCACCAGCACTGACATTGACTCCACAGCTCAATGTACAGTGTACAATGTGTACAATTAAGAGTCACCACAATCACCAAAACTTCTGCCTGAGCTGAAAGAATACCAATGTAAAGTTTGACTCACTGTGGACAGTGTAGATTTGGATTTCAGCTGTATGCCAAACTATAATTATTAACATAGCAGAGTTACAGAAGTTACATTATATTAATTAACTATTCTTCCAGTTCTACATCTGTTACTATCAAACAAATGTAGAAGAAGATCTACTCGAGATGCAACCCACTATTATCTGACCTGCCCAGGCTGGTGTGTAATAAATCAGAATCGTATAATTCAGCAGTTTCAGTCATGCTTGTGTGCAGGTTTATAGTCCTCAATTATATCAAATCTGTCTGCTCACCAGCAAGGCTCAGTGCATCTACTCGTCCTCCTGCATGAGTGTGTGTGCATGCCGTACTGATGTGTGTGTGTGTGTGTGTGTGTCTGTGTGTGTGTGTGTGTGTGTGTGTGTTTGTTGTTCTTGTGTGTGTTCGTGTGTGGTGGTCAGACCACATCGCTCTGATTATGGAGCTGCTGGGGAATGTTCCGCTTAAGGTGATTGCTGCAGGAAAGTACAGCCATGAGTTCTTCTCAAAGAAAGGTAAAAGAGCTCCCTGTCCTCAGGTACACAGAAATTGTGGAGAACTGCTGGAATAAGAATAAAGTTGCCACACGTGCATACAAAATTATGATTAAGGAAGCAAAAAGCAATATCATTGTCATCATTTATATTGGATATATCATTGCTACATTCATACTGGATGGTTTTACCTAAGAAATAAAAAAGTTTTTATGCTCTACTTACTAGGTAGATGCACATCTAGATTCTTTTTAGATTTATTTAAAATTCTGCATGTTTTAAAACGAATATCTATAATTAATTTTAAAAAATCATTGGTGGAAGATGCGGCTCATGGCTCATAAAGACATTGTTTGGTCAAGGTCTGAGCTTTGCATGGTTTCTAGACCATGTTTTTAAACTCTTTCAGTTGATGAAGCATTAAAACATGCTAGCACTCCAGAGCTAGGATTTTGAATACATCAAATCAAATCTCAGCTCTAGCATATGGCTGGGCTAGGAAACTGGATAAACAACAGTTGGCATAGGGTATGACAAGCCAGATAGAGTCTTCTGGTTACTGAATGAAGTTGGTACTGGTCGTTTGAGGGCATCTGCACAGAAGGGGTGATCAGGGTGTGGCACTCCATGCACATTGCTGGTGAGCATGTTAACTTTTCTAATCTCATGTGAGTGGAAAGATGTCCTCTCCTCAACCAGGGCAGGGAGTCAGCTCCAGTAGAGAGAAAGCATATAGCATCTTAATCAAACACTACAAAAGAGAGAGAAAACCGATTCTAGTTTGATGTAAGTAAATGTGTGTTGCCTGGCAATAAATGAATGATGTGTCTGTTGTTATTGATTAAAATCTTTGACTGAGAACATAAATAAGCAGACTGGAAATTTGACTTGAAACCAAACTGAAATCTAAAACTTTGTTCTGACTTGAGGTCTTTTCTTCGTGTTCGTGATGTAGGTGAGCTGCGACACATTACGAAACTGAAGCCGTGGTCTCTGTTCGACGTTCTGGTGGAGAAGTACGGCTGGTCACCTGATGATGCCAGTCACTTTACAAACTTCCTGTTACCCATGTTGGAGATGGTTCCAGAAAAGCGTGCTTCTGCGAGAGACTGCCTCAATCATCCTTGGCTTCACTCTTAGCAGCTTTTCACTCCCTCCAGGTGGCAGCTGTCAGGACTGCACTCTGTTCTCGGCCTGTGATGGGTGAGGAGGAAGATGGGATGAAAGAACGATGTAGGAGTGGAGAGGGTTCATGTTGACTCTGAGACGGATGGTCTTTGTGAGAGCTTGTACAACTGAAAAATCTATATTTACTACAGAGTCTTTATTGCTCCCACACTCATACATAGCATCACAACATGCAGATCATTTAAGGCCAATATTGAAAGTCATTTTGTCAACCGCCGTAAAAAGGTCAACGTTTAAAGTACCCCTGAACTCATCTTGATCAGGTTATTGTGCTGAGTTTTGTGGTGGGAACTAAAGAAACCACTTAAATTTAGGTCTGGTAAAATGTTAACTGTGCACTAACAATTCCTCGGACATGCCATGCTACCAAGCACGTTTTTACTCTGGTAGGCAGTGCGGCAGTACAGAAGGCTTCAAAATGTTTGAAGGACATGTTGCTTTCTCCATATTATTCAATCACTTCAACCAGAATCTCAATCAGCCAGTAGGAGTTGCTGTTATAGCGAATGGAAGCTATACATCACACAACCTTCCCTTTTTTTTTTTACATACACAGGGATTCAAACATGAGACCTGGCAGTGCTGGAATGGTGCATTGGACTGCTGTGACACCTAAACATTAGTGACTGTGGTATGGTAGCAATCGTAGTGTGTGGCTTAACTTATTTAGTACAGCTGTATGTGGTTTGGGACACAGCCAGATTGGTGGACGTACAGTATATTCTGATTCTGTTTCGCTTTGAGGCATGTAAATTTATTAAGATGTTTGGCTACAGAAGATAAATAAATCAATAAAAATGGACCATTTATTATGTATTTATAATTATTGAAAGTTTCATGGTTTGTTCAGGGGTACATTCACTATTTAGTATTAAATTAATCTGGTTAATCTTACAGGTTGTGGCCAAAACCGTGTCTTGTGCCATGTGCACTGTTTTTTTTTAAATCTTTTTTAAAAAGTCATCTACTGTGTTTACATGCCTCAGCATTCCATCAAAAACTGGCATCATGTATTGGGCATATGTGGACGATCTGAACATGATCAAGATGTAAGTGTGTCAGTATTACAGCTGTAATTCTTTCTCCTGGATTAGTAAGAACCCGATTTGCTCTCTCCACTCTCTGCATCACCCCCTCGAACTGGCACTCCCTGAGCCAAGGGTCTGCCAAAGAACTGTTTACAATCGTTCCTTATCCACAAATTTCAGCTACACCTCAATGTCTACACACACCCAGAGCTGCATGCCACTCTCCAGCCACTGCTGTCCCACAGGAGACTTCTGAACTGCACAAAGAGACACCCTTGCTGCCTCTGGATTTCACCAAAAACATTCTAGTATAAAAGGTGACCTCCAAAATTCATAACTTTTCTCCAGATTGGATGCATGAGGGTGCAGAGCGCACACAAGTTTTACTTCTGTCAAAATTCTTCTACTTCCTTTGTTTCAATCATTCAGCTCATAGAAAATAGCAGATGTCTTGAGATGATTCTGGTCGATACGTTGTTTTGTTTCATGTATGCTTCCTTTCATTGCAAACTTAATTCACAATTTCTCAGCTGTGGGCAATCAGCTGACCGGTCTAAGCATCACAACTGGACAAGGATGAAAAACTACACATGCTCTTGTGTGTGTGTGTGTGTGTGTGTGTGAGTTTGTTCAGGGATAATAATCCATGCAGAGAGCAGCAAAAGCATCCAAATCAATGTACAGTCGAAATGTAGACCAGCGAAGGAACAAGTGATGGTGTATTGATCAAACACACACTGCTGTTCGCTAGTGCTCTTTTACCCTCTAGCTCCATCTCATCACCTATTTTCGCAATAAAAAAAACAAGTATAATTAGATGGTAAACTATTTTTTAAAATGATATTTAAAAATACAGATCTTCTGATGTTGTGACCGTGACTGAATTATGTCCTATTACTGAGGTGGTTGTGTTTTGTCAGTTTAGAAAACTTTTCTTTTCGTAATTATTGTACAATTCTAATTACTATTATTGCCATTAGTTCTTTTATCAATTTGGTTGCCAGCTCTTTTCATTATCACAATGAAAGGTGCTGCTCAGTATGGACTAGTAGGTTAATGATCAGATTCAGTCAAATTTGATTTGACATATTTTGCAATAATAGTGAAGTTTTGCACCTTAACGGTCCCGATCTCATTCAGCCATGTTGACTGTTCTTCCCTATGTTGACAGAGTAACTGCTCTTATTGTTTTTCATCAAAATAAAGTTCTAAATGAAAAGTTTATTTTTCTTGTAGTTGACCATTTACCACTTTGTATCCTATTTCCAATTGCTTTGACTATTTGCATAGTAGTTTTGTAATTATTATATGCTGACGAGTCGTGCTCAGTTTGGGAACTTTCTTCACTATTGATTACTGTTGTTCAGTGCCTGTAAGTGGGTAGTTTTGTCACCACACATGAAGTTGGCTTGACACACTTGGCTTTGATCCCCAGGCAGGTTTGTCTGAGTCCTTTTGTTATGGAGTTTGTGGGTTTTTTCCAAGTTTGTTGGTTTTCCTCTGGTTCCTTCACATCCCAAAATATTGAATAGTCTTACAGGTACTTTATTTTTAGGAAGCATAAACCAAAACGCTGTGGCGTCAGTCTCGATCTCAGATAAATAGGAGGGTTGGGCATCCAACGTTTCAAGCTGATGATTCTGTTTATAATATGCTAATTCCTAACGACTGCATAAAAGTAGAAAAGGATAGTTTGAGAACACCTGTACAATTAACCAGTCAATTATAATTATTTTAATGAATTAAAATTTGAATGTATTGAATGAGTGCACAAAAGTTTGTAATACTAGAAGTGTGATTAGATATTTTTCACTAAAATTCACATTCATCATTTAATCTTTGCACAGCACCAAGTCTTGCTCTGAATTGCACTTACTGTTAGACAAGATTCATCTGTTCATCTCGATCATGGACAATTTTGCATCTCCAATGCAGCTTGCTTGCATGTTTTTGAACCGTGTGGGAAACTTAGATCAAACTAACACAAATGACCTGGCTTGCACCACTTAATAAAACCAGGATGTTTTTCTAAATGTAAGAAAAAAAGTGGCACCGTGTCCCAGCTCAAGTGTGCTTAGACATCTATGCAATCAAAAACATGTTAAATTGATCTGGTTCAAAAATTTGGAATAAAACACAAGGCCACATCAGTATTTTATTGATCTGGTTTGGCACTTATGCCTTAGGATGAATCTCATGACTAACCAGTAAATACAGGTCTTCTGAAGAATGTGATCCAAGGAACAAAACATGAAACAAAAAAACAATACATTTGCAGTTTAGTTAACTTTGTTATGGACAACCAATCCCCCAAACCATTAAAACAATGGCTTAAATTTAGTACACCTTTAATTTGGTATTACTTGAAAACCATGATTCGCAGGAGAGAAATGTAAACCACAATTCAATTTTCATGGTTTTAACTGAAATAAAATTAACGTCTAAAATTATGTAGACATAAAGCTAGTCTACATGCAACACAATGTCAAAAAACAAAAGTGGAAATAGGTCTAAACAAAACTGTGTCAATGTTTTAATACACCAGGATCAAAAGAGTAGCAGAGAAGGCACATCTCAGTAAAAACACTTTCTACTGGTTAGTCAAAATGTGTTTAAAAAAAATCCCAAATAGATGAGTGGCCAGTTTGAGGGAGAACATTCAAGCATGAGGATGTTCAAGACCAGTTCAAGTCCAAATAAGCTTTAGCGACCCCTAACGGGAGACCACAGAAAATAAAATTAACCAACAATTTATATTTTCCACAGTTTTTATTACGAGATATATTACAAACACCTAGACCCCTCGTGGAGTCTTGAAGTTCATGCCGACTGTTGGCTGGGTGACTTGGAGGTTGGAAAGGCTGCCATAGTCCTACAAACAAACAAAAACACAAAGTGACCAAAGGTATTTGCTTATCATGGAACAAAAAAAAAGGATAGTATCAGACGACTCTAAAAAGGAGACAATACCAAGTTTAATTTTTACAGGCGATCAAAGTAGCCAAGTAGGCATTAACTCAGTCTTGAATTATCAGAATTATTAGTTTCATATAGAAAATCTAAAGCACAGCCAACAGCTCAACCCTTCATTAAATATAATCATTAAACTAACATTATAGTATAAACAACAAAACGAAATTAATCTCTTGCAGATTTGCAGTGGACTTAGTTTTCGCTTCGCTCATCTGAAAGTGTGCGCTGGTAAATACACTTTATGCAGCAAAATATACAATCTTAAGATTAATATTATTTATTAGATTCACTGTAAGGTGGCAGTAAACTTTTGAACCAATTTAAAGAGCAAATTCAGATTGAGATTGTCTGAAAGATTCAGGGTTTAGCCAGAACAGGAAGTCTAGCAAACACGGGAAAGACTTTCAATTCTCTCTCCCTGTAGTATCAATGACCTGGCAACCAAACACCAAAATCACTTTCGATACAGGGGCTTGCTTAAAATATACCTGTATAATCAATAAGTAATAAACGTACCAGAAGCTTGAGCATCTCCTTGGTGTCGGGATCCACCTCGATGATCTCCTGGTCCAGAGCAGAAACCTGGTAACAAAAAAATGATCACCTGTTTAGAGAGAATCATGAGACATGCATGCTCTGGAAAAAACATTCGTATTAGAACAAGCATTAGTGCATGCATATTGCGCATGCTGATTGTATATAAAATACAGGGTTAAACAGGAACCAGAAATCCTGCCAACAAAGTTAACTCAATTATCTTTCCTTACATGATCAAAGAACAGGCAACCATTCACCAGTATTTTGTTACAGGAGCTGTAAAATCTTACAGCATACATAAGGCCTACAAAACACAGTTCTCAGATCTAGCCATTAGATTACACAAAAGCTTGGAAATAAGCTACATGTCAAAGTTTCGTAAGTAGCTGGCCTTTTCACAGACAATTTAATTAATTAAAACCAGGTCCATCGTAGAGGTCATAATATTCAAGCTTGTTGCTGGTCATCCTTTTTACCTTCACTATTAATCGAATTTGCTAAAAAGGGATAGAATTTGTTCAGCTAAAAAAAATAGAGTAAAAGTATGTCAATTCGCCTTGTACTGGAAATGTTTTTCTGGGTTACAAATCAAAATGTTAATGTGTACCTCTGGGACGTAGTTGTCCCTCCTTTCACGCTCCTCCTCCTGCAGCTTAATGGAGATGCCTCTGACCGGCCCTCTCTGGATACGCTTCATCAGATGGGTCACATACCTACGAACAGAGCTTTAAATATCAATATACTGCAGACTGAAATGCCGCAAGGCAAACTCGAAAATAATCAGTGTTCCAATAGACTGGAAGAAATAAAAGAAGCAAGTTCATTATCAATGCAAAATGACCTAAACTGCTATTTAGTTTGTTTTATTAGGAGCTACCTGTAGCCGAGTTAGACATTTTTATATTTATGTCCTACATTTTCATTTCCAGTCACCACCATAATAATTGAGCCACTACGGTCTACAAAACTTGGTCACGATGTTCCAAAAACCCTCTCTTAACCTGAATGGATTTAGCGCCCCCCTGCATCTGTCTGAAGTTGTGAAAAACAGAAGCAACAATTGCTTTTGCAACCTTTCAAGATATTAAATAGCTTTAAGTTACACTACAAAAATCGAATTTAGCCATGTTTATCTTTTCATTACCACAGTCCAGTTTCAGTGCACACCATGTTGAAACCAAACCACGAAACGACAACAGCTCATCACCACTTAACAACAGCGTTATAACTTCAAGTCTTAACATCTTTAAAACTTCTCAACAAAGCAGCACCCACATCATTCACCCTTCTAAATAAATCTTCTCCATTTCATGACCATGACAAAAATCACTCAATGATCTTGTTAGTTGGCTTACTATCAGCAGACGACTGCAAAAGCACGATATCCCTTCATAACTGCAGATTTGGTACCTTGATTCTGATGAAAATTAAACTTCAATCCCTTTTTACTGAGGTGCAAACATATCCTAAGTACCGTAAATACAGAACACCTTTTACTTTAAGCCATTCATAAATAAAGGAAATGTTTGGAAGATCATAATACAAATATAAAACCACTAGCATGTGTCTTACCCAGCAATCTTGTTGCGGAGCTTCTTGCTGGGAATGATGGCGATCTCCTCACACACACGCTTGTTGGTGTGGAAGTCATTGCCCAGACGGGTGTAGTACTTCTCGATGATGACCCGAGCGGCCTTCTTTACCGTCTTGGTCCTGACACGTCCCTACAGTGTAATGAAAACAAGGTTTTACCAAAGTATAACATGGAATATGATAGCATTATTACTATGACGAACAAAACAGTGATTTGACGTCTGAATGCAAAACATGTTGGATCACACCAACATGAACATCTGTACGATAAATTGTAACAGATGTGCTTGCAACAACATAAACAAGCTACTATTAATACGAGATCTCAGTCACAACACTAAATCTTGCTACCGGCACATCTACACAATTATATTGTAACATCAAAAGAACAGTCAGTGCTTCTACACTTGATTTTTAATTGTAAATTTGATTGAGTTATCTTGCTTATATACATATTTATCCTAGAGATATTTAAAACAAATGACAGGTCTTCTTCAATGTGAACAAAATACTCTAAAAGTTAAGATTTCAAAATAAAAGTGGTATAGAATAACAGCTAACTTTTGCAAACTGTTACAAAATAAATAAAATAAGTACTAAAAAAACTACTGATGAACTACAGGAAGATGTAATCAAATTCTCGCCAGTGGTAGAAGTGGTAACACGCTGCAGTCATGGGCAATTAATGTCCAGCGTATTTACGTGAAGTGTATTAAGTTTTAGCTCGATCCTCAAAACTTAAACTAATTTATACTAAAAACTAACATATAAATATTTATATCAAACAAATCAATGACCACAAGAGCTCTCGGTGCTTTTCCAGCTTCCAGGTCCTGCGGTGGAACTGTTTAAATGTTCCTTCTTCAAAACAATTAACACCACTAATTATAAATATAAACGAAACCCACAAGACACCAAAACCACTGCGCAACTCAACCGAGCGTCCGTTAAAAAAATACAATTTGAAAACGTTAGCATGTTAGCATGTTAACCTCGTATCGAAGCGACCGCTCACCCGCCGAACCGAATCAAACATTTTAACAAAAATCTCTCACAAATCATCGCGACTCGGTTCTAATCCGCACACATCCCGACACACCGAGTACTCTACTATGTTTAAAGAGGCTGCACCGTGTTCTACACCGAATATAGAATCAGGATTACAACCGATTTTACTAACAGTAAATATATCTGATACCCACCATGTTAAATCAGGTTAGCCGAAGAGATCCAGCACGGGCTGCACCGGAAGTTTAAAGCAGCGAACAGACACGCGAGAGACTTCATACTGCCCTCGTCTGTCCGGAGGAACAGTAGCAACTGGAACCCTCACATAATAACATCGTTTCATCGTGTTTAAAATCGTAGAAACTCATTCCCGCCACATAAAATTATATATATATATATATTTAAATGTATGTTTTTGTATAATGTGTATGTATAATACATGTTTTCAAGTTATAAAGTCAATTGATATCTCATTATTTCGACTTATCAAGTCATTATTTCGAGTCAATTTTTAGACTTGAGACTGAGTTGTTGTTTTTTAAATAATAATAATAAAATAAAACCTTTCTTAAAACTTTTTGCAGTGCAGTAAAGGCTTACATACAGACTCTTTCAGTCGTGGTCAAGCACTCAAAACCCTCAACTCTTAACCAGCTTTGGGTATTTTTGTCCTGGATGACCAGCTGGCCTTGAGCTAGTTTTTAGGGAATAAAGCAATTTAAAGCTGGTGATCAAGGAATAAAATATCAAATACTGCTTAAAAGTTAGTTAACAAGCTAAAACCAACCAGCATTGGGTCTGTTTTTTCTTTACCAGCTGTTTTTAGCTGGATTTTTTTTAGCTGGGTGGTTATGAGCAACAACCCAACTAGGTAAACAGGTAAATACAGCAATTATTGAACTAACCCAATTCAACTGGTATAATTAACATTATTAGAATATACATGATTTACAGCTAATTTGACTACTGTTAGCTGAAACTTTCCCCATATCGTTAGAAAACATCTACTGCTAACTGAATAAGATTATTCAGAACATATTTAGTTCTCTGGTGTGTTAAATGGCATTTTCATTATTATAGTACAATATTATTATACATCAGTGTACACACTTCATACAGCTTGCTGCAACCATTCTGCACGAGTGTTCCTCTGCTGAAGCATGCCTTGATCTTGTCGTCAACATGTAACAATAAAAAGCTCAACAAAGAACACAAAATGCCAGGACCAAAGGTAAGGCAGTGCAAAGCTATATTTATGTAGTTAATAGTACTAAATCATACAAGAAATCTTAAAATAAACTAATCTATTTGCCCTTCAAAATATTGCCGGGAAAGCATTTTATTTACAATAAAGCAAAACTAAGAACATCTAAATAAAAGTAGAACGAAGATAAATGTTTATGCACTGACAGCAAGTTACAATCTGTTGAGAAAGGGTTTAAGTTAACAAACAAGACATGAAACTACACAATCCAAAACCCCATTTCTGACTGATATAGCACCTGATCAAATCACACAGCCCATATCAATTATATTCGTATTTTAAAAATGGCTTTTTGATTTTATGTTATCTTGGGTAGAGCGTTGGGCTGTGAACCCAAAGGTTGGGGGTTCAAATCCAGGCTCTGCTACACAGCCACTGTTGGGTCC
>JAOUQU010000007.1:3567048-3586796 GCA_028566735.1 Ammoglanis amapaensis
CCATGCTCAGCATTCGGTTTGTAAGATGTCGATCGTCTCCAAAAGTGCAATGCTGGCCCAGAAATGATTGATTGTACCAATCTTCCAAAAACTGTTGCAATAAGTCTCCAATCTAAGTACTAACAATCCAACTGATTAACTAAACAATAAATACTAATATCATATCAATTAGACATTTACTTGTCAGTTAAATGGAGATTTAAGCAAAATCCAATTGGAAATGTATGTAAAACGGAACTATGCATTTAAATTCAAATTTAGATAGGACACAGAAATCTTAAAGTTTTTGTATTTGTGCTTTTTACATGTAAGATTAATGAATGTCATTGTTCGACTAGATTTGATAAGTTAGTCCATATGAGAGCAAAACTCCATCCGTTGACCTTTTCCTGCTCTCCACAGGCGTAAAAAGGCTGTTATTACAGTAGGATGATGGCCTTTTATTGGCCTTTATGGCTCTTCCTTTGTTATTCTTGTGTCTCCATAATGGCCATTGGCAGGTCATTTAAGTCTCGAAATGACCTTACTTTATAAGATAGCTAGCACACAACTAGGCTCTATCTTAAACAATAGTTGTAAACTGCAATAAACAGCAAGACAATAAAGGGGCATAACCTTGTCTGAGTACCTTTGCATTTCTTTGCTTATCTTTACAGGATAGAATTCCTGAATTAGGACGAGACAATTCTTACATAATAAAATCTATGAAACAAAACAAGCACAAAATACTGGCTTATGCCCACACAAGTTCAAATAAGAGAACTTAATGTATGTTAACCACTTCTAAAAATTGTATGTTGTAAATGTGTGGGGAAAATGACCCACATTATGTAGATGAAATGAGGACACTTTAAAATATAGCACACTGTTTAGGGACCTAAGTGAAAACTTGGTATCCTTGGAGACTTGGTGACATTAGTTGGCTCCGGATTTTGATTTTAGCAGAGTTTTGTTCAAACTAATGCCCAACAGTGTAAATATGGGATTGGATAGTTGGGACAAGTTTTTGCAGGGCATCTGTTTTACAGTTCAAAGAAGTTTAAAGCCAGGTGTGAGTTGCTGTTTGGGTCATTCTGAGCACGAGTAAGCAGAAAGAGGGGGTGAGGGCAGTTGTTAGGAAAGGACAAGAGATTTATGACCCCATGGATCTGAGGAACAACTAGAGGTCAGGGATGCATGACTTGTGTTCTTTTATATTTCACAAGTATTTCAGGTCAACCCTGACCTGTGAAACTAGATGCAGTACTCTAACAATAGAATTTAACACACATCAGTTTTGGAATTGTAACACATGCAGGGAATGGAAATGACCTCACCCTTTGGGCATTGTGGACAGGCTTCATTAGCCAATGTAAATCATTGGGGTTTGAAGTAAGTAAGTCATACAACCATGTCAGTATGATGTAATTTGGTTAAATTCTGGTTAGGGAGATCAACCTGACTTTTAGAGCAGACCTTTCCTGTTAAGGTTGCATATTCCATAAGACACACTGATCGACTCTAAACCTTCAAGTGCTCATTATAATTGTAAGTAGGGCAACCTGTTGGACTAAGACAAAGCAAGGAGGCTTGTCCAAGAGAGACAGAGTGTACTCAGCACTTTCAACACTTCACCTCAAGACACATGAATGACACATGAATGCCTTCTCAGCAGGATGTTGGGTTGTTTATCTCTCAAAGACTTGCTAATGCTGGAGAGTGTGAATTCTTTCTTCCTCTCACTCGAAACACAAAGGCATGTAACTTAGGCTCAGTCCTGCTGGGATCGGACGTCTGTGGCCTTGACTGCAGCATTGTCCAAAATGTTGCATATCTGCAATCTATATTAACAAATCTTTAATGACAGAAAATGGGGTCGGTTTAACATTTAAAAATCAGTCATTGTCTATTAAGACTGAGATCGCTTTACAGTTAAATTAGTTAGGGTGAATAACCAGACACCTTTCACAGACTTCAGGCTTCTGTTTTATGAGCTAAAGAAAAACTTAAGCTTAGAATGAGATGGTCCAGGTTAGCCACAAAGACCACCCTGGAATTCATTTGCCTTCATCATACATCGTTCAAGTTACAAGCACCTTGGACTAAAAACTTTGTTGACTAAAACAACAGGAAGGTCTCAAACATTTGCACATTCCTCAGGAAATTATAGAGAAGATGAGGTCAACTGTCTCTTACGTTTGAACTTCAGGGTTTTTCTATGTTGACATTAAATGACAATATTTTGGCAGGAAATTATGGTAACTGTATTTGTTTTCTTTTTTACAGTACTTTACAGTCAATAACTCAGCAAGTAATCACAAAGCTTCCTTATGGAAGTGCTTATTTCAGATGATTCATCTATTAAATTGTCCCCCGGGTTAGACATTAGCCTTTTCTTTCAAAGCACAGCAACATAGACCTTGACTTTCCAGTGAACGACTGACGTTAGCTTAGACCCATTTAAATATCGGAGGGAAGTAGTCTGAAACTGCTCTCTCTCTCTCTCTCTCTCTCTCTCTCTCTCTCTCTCTCTCTCTCTCTCTCTCACAGAAATGTACTTGCTATGGCAGTGTGAGTCAGTGTGCCTAACTGGTCTAAATTCCAAACTACAATAAAACTAATCAATACCCAGATTAAGAATGTGGTCTTTTTATATTATTCCTTATAAACGTATATTTATGAAAATCAGTAAGACAAAGTGAAAGTGTTTTATATTAAGGGGGTGATATTACCAGCCAGTATTTTGTGAAATATGTAGCCTAAATTAGCTACAACCAAAAGCCAGAGGTAGAGAAACACAGGAGGCAATTATCCAGTGTTTTAGGTATATAAGAGGGGGTGGTTTAGTGTTAAAGCTGAATGGCTGAGATTGGGTTCAGAAGGAGTGGCCTCCACCCAGAGCTCCACAGGAGTGCAGAAAGTGCTGAAACCATCTGGTTGGAGACGGTTCTTCTCCGCTCACACGTGCCTTCACATCACCAACAGGCTGAGTGCTTGGACATGGACATTGTTCAGACTGACACTTCTGGAAGTAAATGCAACAGGAGATCCAATAATCTTTCAAGTTGGATTTAGCTATGAAAGGTCTGGAATATGTCACACTTGTGGACATGTAATACAAGGATCTGTTTACAGTAGAGAAAAGGAGTTTGGGGATTGGATTTATTTATTATTTCTGTGTCGAAAGGTAAGATCAAACATCATACACTGAAATATAATAACTAGCTTAGTTGTGGCCAAGTTAATGATCTTTAAATTCTAGCTTGTACGTGTTCTGTAGATGTTTAAATAAATACTATGCTAGTTTAAGAATGGTATGAGGGTTGCCTGCTTTAGCATTTGTTTAAGGGCTGTCACTGAATAGGGCATGGTGTGAGAGAGGTGTGTGACTGACCACAGAAATACTGTGGATAGTGCTGGTCAGCTGCCTGATGAAAGCTGGAGTACAGGTGGTCCTTTTCTAAGTCAAATTACAAGCCTTTTAACCATTTGGCTTTGTCATAATATACAGGTTGAACTATGGTGTGTCATTTTGTTTGATGGTAGTTATAAAAACACCAAAATATGGTCTTTAGCAGTGCTATTATTAACATAATCCTAATTTGTTTTAAGTTTATATTGACATGTTTCTGGCCTAATTTGAATATTCGTTAATTAAAATCACAAAACCTGCTTCTAAATATCTAACATTTTAAGTAAAATATTTGCATGTATTTGTTGGTAATAATCACATGTCATAAATTATTTTTTACTTACGTGTCAGTACATGCCATTTGTATTGTACATGTACATTTGTTTTTTGTCATTTTGATAGATATCTTTTTGTCTAAAGTCTAAAGTTAAGGCTACTAATCTGTAAAAGCAGTTTGCTAACCTTATCTACCCAAAGTGGATCTTTTAAGTATTTTATTTTAACTGATGCTTATGGTATTTTCTCCATTAATATCATCCTGTCTTAAAATATATGGAAGGCATATGCAACACTAATTAATTCTTTTAATAAGAATTTCAGTTTACTTTACAACTATTCATTTACCTGGATGAGTTTGGTACAACACCCACCGAGTGCATCCTGCACTGGACCCCCTTTTGTGTTGCGCCTAGTTGAGTTATTCAGGCTCTCTGTGGGTGGATCTGAAAGATATGCATCTTGGTATTACAATGCCATGTTGACAAGGGTTTCTACAAATGAGAAAGATGTTAAACGCTAATGGTTCGAGGGGTTCCACAGTCGAAAAGCATCATACATGATCATGTGAAAAATCTGGTGAACTGTGTTCGAGTTACATACATGTGGCAGTGGCAATGCTTTAAGTCGGTAATCCACTATATCTCACTGGTCGCCATGCTGATGGAATAAAGATTGTCTGAAGATGTAATGTAACTAAAAACATCTTGTGTTCAAAAACTGAACATTTTATTTCATTTGATTTAATGAAAACGTGATGGAATGGATTCACTTAAAGGGTATTTTTTATCTGATGTGTTAATTATAGATATTATGAGTATATTTTAATTAGTCAATCTGGGTTTGTTTAGTTCAGACATACAATATTTTAAGTATATACCAATCACATTTCAAATCTGAGTGAAAGTAAAGTGTTGTAAAGAGAAACATATTAAACTAAACTCCATTGTATAGCTTTTTAAAGCAGGCTAAGACAATTAAATACCAAAAATTAAAACCTAGCTTTCAGTTGTTTTTTTTATGTAGAGCATCTTTCATCCGTTTTATGTAATATAAAGTATTCCAGAAGATAACCAATCTTGGACTACAGTTTACGAAAGAAAGGAAGAGATTTTTAAGCTTTAAAGTTCTTAATCTTCAATCTATTAATACTACATTTGCTAGTGTAATGTGACCTGGTTTGGGCTACTTGAGCCTTGAGTTCCCAGTTTACAAAATGCTATAGAAATGCTAATGAAAGTGATGCTGTACTGAGTGAAGCTCATAAATTTAGTCAGTATGGTTGACTGAACCTCAAGTTAGGACCATGATATCATATCAACATAGCCCATCAAACCATCACGAACAGAATAGATTACTTTAAGCATAGATTACAGCAGTATTTACCCAAGATCAACAGATCTGTCTCATAAATACAGTACTTGCTTTTATTTATAACATGCACTTATCATCTAACAATCTATTCACGAGTCTTTGCTGATCTAACAGACCTTAAAACGAAATCCAATTTTTAGAGAAGGTATCCACATTTTTTCTACTTTGCAGCTGAAATGTAGTTATTATATGATCATGTGATCAATGTTGCTCGTACCTTTTAAAAGTCAGACACTGAGGTACATGTAAATTAACTTAATGAGCGTTAGTGAACCCCGTACTCATATGTCTTGAATGTGAAGCACATTGCCCCAAATCATTATGCTACTACAAAACATACAACCAAGTGTGCCTGGTTTTTTCAGCTGTCCACATAACCACAGCAGGGAGTGACAAAGAACTCCGAGGTGCTAAAACATTGACCCAGACTTACTTATATTTCCAAGCCGTATAACTAAAATAAAACCTAAACTATGACATTGATAAGTAGAGTTTTTGAATTAAGAAAACTATTTTCACCACTGTGCACTGTTTTACACACTTTGGAATTATTTCTCCATGTTAAAGCCAATCCTTGCAGCGAAACACACATTTTCACAAACTAGTGAACACACGCTAGGGGGCAGCCGTGAGTCCGTACAGTGGGCAGCTTTAAACACGGTCCTCGGGGAGCAGTTATGGGTTTGGTGCCTTGCTCAAGGGCACTCCAGTCAGCACCTGTTGGATGTAGGAATCAAATCGGTAACCTTACAGTCACAAGGCCTCTTTTCTAGCCACCGGGCCATGTAAAAATATCTAGTAAATCACTACGGAATCCAGTAAATAATGAATACATTATTTCACTGCTAAATAAACAGAAGCCTGATCAGTGATGTGAGTGATATGAGTGTTGTGTGGTTGAGGAGCACAATGTAAATGCAAATCTGCACATTTTTACCATTTTACACAAAAAATGCATTTTAAAACTATCCATATAAGTCATCTATCTGGGCTATGGAAAAAAACTGTTTAACATGGTTGTAGTTTACCATCAACCACCAAGATATGCTTCAGATGGATGTCATTTTCATTCGAAAATCATTTATGACTTATTTGCTGACATATGCATTCATGAAAGGGCAGATGTGAGCACAGCTGTAGAAGCTTTCAAAATACCCCACAGATTATACTTTTATATATTATAGTGTTTTTTCTAGTGCAACTTTGATGATGAATGCGATAAAAAGCGATAAAAGCTAAAAAGACAGGACTCTCATTAGTGTCTCTCAACTGTTTTGTTACATAAATTTGGTTTTAAGCTTGTTCTCTTTCTTTTGTTTATCTGTAGAACATCTGTAATGAACCTCGAAAATCCTAGCGGTTTCCACAGAAGTGGGAAGCAACTGGACATGGATCAGCAGGTCAGTAAGCTCTCATTCGGATTTCAAAGAAGCTCAACCTCTGATGATGATTCTGGCTGTGCTTTGGAGGAATACGCCTGGGTTCCACCTGGACTGCGACCAGAACAGGTGAGCTCATTTTCCCCTCTTTTGCTAACTGCCAGTACTGATACAGAACTGAAAAACGAGCAACACTTTTGTTTGACAAATGCGTCGAAGGATGTAGGTCTGCCAATTGTGATAATTATAAGTAGTCAGTTTGGTAGAGAATGGAGTTTCGGATGTTCGTATCTTAGGGTTAGAATAAACTAAAGAAGAAGAAATAGGTTTGTCACATCTATTAACAGTTTAAAATGTTTAACAACCGGGTCACTTTCTGCCTGGATTTGACTTTTTTATAGACACAATCAGAAATGACATAAAGAGCTAGGTCAGTAATTACATCAGGAGGGCAAGCTTGTTCTAATTTATTGTAATTAGAACACCCTACACCCAGAAAGCTTAGCATTTTGCAGGCTTCACCCCAGGCACTTGGAAACAGGATATGCTGCTTTTTTATTTACAAACTGTTTCATGGAAAGTCTGCTAGTCATTATTCCAAGCTGGCAGACAAATGCTGTAACCGACAAACACTATCTGCCAGCTAAAAGAAGAGCATGTGGGATCATTTCTTTGTTTACTGACCCGTCTGCAAACATCGCTTCTTATTTTTCAAGGTGTAATGATGCAACGACACTTGTTCGGGTTAACGGCAAAAGCTTCAACGGTTACCTAAGACACATTCTAAACCTCTAGTTGCTCTAACAAGCACATATGACTGCAATCAGGGGTGAGGGGTGAGAAACCGATTCAAAGCTATAGGAGACTGCTAAAAACCAAACACTGCCTTTGTGTCAAATGTAAAGAGCAACTGTAATGTCTTTACAGCGGCCATTCTATAAATGACCCCAAACATTATAGGTGATTATTGCTGGGAATTGGCCAAGGGCCCAAGGGAGAGGAGTGGGTGGCAATATTAGCATAAAATGAGGCTTGATTTATGTTGGTGCTCATTGTCAGGTTTAAACAAGAGTACCATAGGCAGACCGAATAGCAGCAGGACACCGTTTAAGCAGGATGAGACAAGCCCAGTCCTTCTCTTTATCTACTGAATGTTACGACCAGTACTCATAAACTGATCTCGCTTAACAGAGGTCACCAGCTAGAGGGCTAAACACAATTTAGAAAGCTCTTTGGCTCGCACATAGTGATAAATCACAGTTTAAAACTCTCTCGGCAGGTCAGTAACAGTAATGAAATTATTGAGAAACAATATATAGCACACAGTGTAATGTATCTGTATAAAAAGTTATATATATATACTTGATCTTTCAGGTGCAGTTGTATTTCTCTTGTTTACCTGAAGAGAAGGTTCCCTATGTTAACAGCCCAGGAGAGAAACATCGCATTAAACAGCTTCTGTATCAACTACCACCCCATGACAATGAGGTAAGATCAACAGAATTTTAAAGTACCAGATTATTTTTGTTAGTGTTGAGGATGAAAAGACCACAAATATTTATTTAGCTCTAGTAATCCAGCAACCATGCTGGGATAGAGAGTACTAGGGTGCTGTATATCCGAAGCCTCTATAGCAGTTTGGGGTTAAGTGTCTGGCTCTAGGCCGAAATGGCAATTATCAAAGGAAGGATGTTAGAAGTTCTAACCCCAATATAGCAGGCTCAGTGAACATGCCTTCTTCATAATCAAGCCAGGAAACTACAGCTCCTACACACTATTCAGGTTCAAAGCTTTAACCCACAGGGGCACTGCCACCTCCAGTGGGACCTACATGCCATTAGAAAGAAAGCTTCTGTTGTTCAAGCCATTGTTAATAAAAAAGTGCTCACGCATCACATTTCAAACCCCAATCAAGTACCTTCTGAGTGGAGACTTTTGTGTGGGTGCTGGTTAACCTCTCGGGTTTTGATTCCTTGTCTCGTTGGCTTAATTCGTCTTGCCATCACAGAGGACATCTTTGTTTCCTTGTTGTTCTGTGGGTGTTGGTACAATGAGACATTTGAGCTGATGATTTTATGATGTTGCTGGGGGACTCGACACAACATGTGGCACTGAGATTCCTCACATTGCTGCGGTTTACAAGCAGAGGCTGAGCATCTAAGTGCATTGCTCAGAGGCACTTTCTGTCTACTGCCATTGTTAATTTGAGGAACTATGGCATCACTATTTTGTTTAAAGTTTAGTTTTTTGCCTCGTCTCCATTTTTTGCAGATGCCTGACTGATTTCGCTCTAAACACAACCCTTGTTTGTCTAAACATTTCTTCCCCTTTCATTAAGTATGTTAAACAAAATCACCTCGAAAGTTCACAACCACGTTAACAGACAGAGGTCACAAAACGATTTGAATGCACTAATGGCAAAGGGGTTGGGCTACGACGTTCTCCTTGCAGCTTTTAACAAAGTTCATAAATATTTCCTTAGGTACGATATTGCCAGTCTCTCAGTGAGGAGGAAAAAAAGGAGCTACATATGTTCAGCGTGCAGAGGAAAAAGGAGGCTCTTGGAAGAGGATCATTAAAGTTGTTGCCTCGGAATGTACATCATACCATCTGTGAACATGTAAGAGTCTTAAAATAAATTAATGGCTATCTATATGTTTCTATACCAGTACTATGGTCCTAATCACGAATCTTCAGCTGTTTTATGAACCAATTCTTCATCTACATACAGACATGTCTAACTAATCTTCACATTTCATTTCAGTGTGCAGAAAACATTAGTGGAGGAGAGATGGTGGTGTTCGCATCAAGAGCAAGACCCAGCCTGTGTTGGCACTCAGCATGCTTTGCATGCTCAACGTGTAATGAGCTCCTAGTTGATCTCATTTATTTTTACCATGATGGAAAGGTTCATTGTGGGAGACATCATGCTGAACTCCTGAAGCCTCGCTGTTCAGCCTGCGATGAGGTATGGCTATAAGTTCATTAAACGTTAGTTTATATCAATTTGTAAATGTGCAGATGGGTCATTATGTTTGAGAAGATTTATGGATGTTTACATTTTTTTTAGATTATCTTTGCCGATGAGTGCACCGAAGCAGAGGGTCGTCACTGGCACATGAAGCACTTTTCCTGCTTTGAATGCGAAACCGTTTTGGGTGGTCAGCGGTACATCATGAAAGATGGTCGGCCCTACTGTTGCGGCTGTTTTGAGTCCCTCTATGCGGAATACTGCGAGGCCTGTGGTGAAAACATTGGTGAGGCAATAATCGCTTAATAGTTTATCATTTCTTATTGTTTATTTGGGCCACACAAGATATTTCATGGCTGCAATTTGTGGTTAAATGGTAATGATGAACACATCTAATAAATGCAACTGAGCAAATAAATACAAACCAAGAGTATTTTAACAGTACTACTGAAAAATAAACTACGTAAAGCAGTTTCGTAACCCTTATATAGCTCTTCCGAAAAATCATGCACCCAACACAAATGGTGAAACGAGCTTCTTACATCATAAGTCTCTTGCAGTCTTTAAAAATAACAAAAACTCACCTCTTTACAAAGCACTTATACTGATTTGTAAAAATCAGTCATATATCAAATCAAATCAAGGTTTATTTGTCACATACATAGTTTTAAACAGTACAACCGGCAGTAAAATGCTTTTTAACTGCCTTGTCAAAACATTATACATAAAGCTAAGTTTTACCAAAATTTATAAAAATAGATTTTAAAATGTAACCAATTTAAGTATAAAATTGGTAAGTTAAGGTTTTATGAATAGGGACTCAAATAAATTAAGAGATTAGGTGTATTGGGTGTCTTTAGAAAGTGACCTAGAAACAATAAAGTGACCCATACTGATAAAGTGTCAAAGTATTGTTCATAAAGTGTCATAGTAGTCCAGCATGTGCAAGATATACAAATTCGTATTTCCCATAGCTAGTTTCTATTTAGTGTCAAATACAATGTTTAATGCTTAAACATTAATATACGCATCATGACTGCAATCATGGATCCTCCTGCAATAAACTAGAGAAAAGAAAATGCAGACATAATATAGAAAAAAGCACAATTTTTATTTTGCACTGTGCACAGCGTTTTTTAGTTTTCGTCTTTAGGGGCCAACATTACTAACATAACTTATTATGGCTATTTTATCCAGGTGTTGATCATGCCCAGATGACATACGATGGTCTCCATTGGCATGCCACAGATGAGTGCTTCAGTTGCTCCCAGTGCAAGAGCTCCCTGCTTGGTTGCCCTTTTCTCCCGAAACAAGGTCGCATTTATTGTTCCAAAGCATGCAGTTTAGGGGAGGATGTCCATGCTTCAGACTCCTCAGACTCTGCCTTTCAGTCTGCCAGATCTCGGGAGTCCCGTCGCAGTGTAAGAACAGGAAAGAGCAGTCGTTCTGCAGACCAGTGTCGCCAGTCTCTGCTCTTCTCACCTGCTGTGAACTATAAATTCCCTGGTTTCACCGGGAATGCGGATGACACTTTATCAAACAAGCTGTCCCATTTAAGCTTCGCAGACGACCACTTCTGGAGAAACAGAGAGGAACAGGAAGTACCGGAAGACCACGAGGAATGGGCTGAGCACGAAGACTATATGACACAGCTTCTTCTTAAATTTGGAGAGCATGGCATTTTCCAGCAGCCTGAGGACAGCAGACTCGATGATCCTCGGAGGACAGAATCTGAGATAAAAAATAAGTCAGAGTCAAAGATGTCATTTGGAGGTGGCAGCAGCAGCCTGGCGAGTAAGAAGTACAAAGCGGATATGTACTGGACACAATCCCAGGACGGATTGGGAGACTCTGCGTATGGAAGTCATCCTGGACCTGCAAGCAGCAGGAAAATCCATGACCTGGATCTTGAACACAGTGCTAACATTAAGCACCAGGACAAGCAATGGTACGACTCCTTGGAATGCATCAACAATCAACTGCAACAGACTGAGATGAGTGTCAGAGACTCCATGGACTCGCTAGCCTTATCCAATATCACAGGTGAGTACACAAGAAACATTTGAATAAAAAAACAGTTTAGAGATTACTGAATACAAATATGACAAGTAATCTTTTTTTAATACAGGTGCATCCGTTGATGGAGACTTCAAGGACAAGCAGTTACCGTACTCTTTACAAAGCTTTACCAAGTTGGAGAGTGATGATTGTGAGAAAATAAGCAACATGGGGACTCTCAATTCTTCTATGTTACATAGAAGTACCAACTCCATCAGGAGCCTTACTTCTGACCTGGATCAAGTAGAAGTAGTAAAGGAGGTCGAGCCGATAGAAGTAGTCCCAATATCCGAGGAGCGACCCAAAAACCCTGTTCTTCGGAGAAGTCGGTCACAGTCGAAGCCTTACCAGGTTAAATTCTCAGACGATGTTGTGGACAATGGGCACTACAACTGCACCGAGGTGCGCCAGCCTCCGATGAGCGAGCGCACACGAAGAAGAGTGTACCATTTCGATGAACAAGATCAGCGACACAGACAGCGGCATCCTAACCACAGACGAAAAAGCAGAAAGTCCCGATCAGATAACGCACTGAACATACTACCCAAAGAACGAGCACGTACATGCTTCAGAGAGGATTATATTAAGCGTGCTGCAGTACCAAATTCTCAATATGGACAACACGCCGCTGAATATAGCTTGCAAGACCAAGCCGCGGAAAGATTTTATCATCTTTATGGAGATGACGACGACTGGTGCTCTACATGTTCATCTTCATCCTCTGAGTCAGAGGAGGAAGGTTTCTTCCTGGGTCAGCCAATTCCACAGCCCAGACAGCCTAGGTATCAGTATTATGCTGACAAACTTTCCAATCAAGGGCCTCCACCTTTTGGAACTAGGACGAATTCTAAAAAGAAGAAAGGACATAAAGGAAAAAACTGTATAATTTCATAGACTCTAAAGAAATCCGTCATCACAATGATGCTATTCAGTAGTTCAATAGGCTCCTCCATTATAACTGCCTTAAATTAAAAAGACAGCACTGACCATAGTTCAGAACATTTTTCAGTAAACAGTATTTTTTGCTTGTCATTATTAAAATGACGTCTATGTGTAAGTGGCCAGTTTCAATGTATAATGCATAAAAATGTCATCACCTGGTTTGTATATTAAACAACCTGTCACTTTGTCATAAACAGGATGAAAAAATATATTTATAAAGTACCATATATAAATAAATGAATATTTAACAGTGCAAATATGAGTGTATATATTGTAAAAAAAATCTGTTCTGATTTTAAACAGATATTTTTATATCTTTAAATATCAAAAGATATTTTAACACAGCTAGAAGTACTACACTATTTGAAAAAAAATATCAGTAATTATTTGCAGAAGCTTCATTTGTGATAATCAGGGTTTTATGAGTAAACGTGTCAATAATTATTATACAATAGGATCTTTGTTATCCCAGTGTCCATGTATATTCTAGTAAAGTGACAGCAGATGCATTCTACATTCTGTATTTTACAGGGTGTGTTTGGTTTGGTTTTTTATGAGCAGATATTGGTTTATGTTTCAGGCAATAAATCCGTGTAAAAGTTATTCTCTCTTTTGAACGTTTTTCCTTCAAGATGTATAATGCAGTAACAACTGGTGAAAAGGCACATGCTGGAAACAGCAAACAATACGATACTTTTACGATATTAAATACAATAGTAATGGTGCACAAGACACTGCTTGCAAACCAGGAACAATCAGGATTCTGTCTAAACAAGATATTAAAATTAATGAACGCTGCATGGGCATGCCACAGCAAAGATTCGTTATGTTTTTGATGATGCGCTGATTGTATCATGATAGAGTAATCCATCATTAACATGATGAGACTGGGGCAGAAATGTGAAGCACTGTTACTTCACAGCAGGAAAGTCTTTGAAGGTTCCCAGATTCAACAGTCATGGTCTTTTCTGTGAGTATCTACAAAGGTATACGGACTTGTATTGAGGTATATGGTTTATAGGCTTGTGAATATACTATATTTAGCTTGGAGTAAATGTGGCACGGGTCATTTAGATATATCGGCATACTCTCTGCTGCTTTAATAGGACCACTGATCTGAAATTTCTACTATAACAAATATATTTAGTTCAGAAATGAATACAATAGTAAATTTTAGTTACAGGAAATAGATACAGACATATGTAAAACTGAATATAGATGTACTTTTATTCGTACTTTTTACTTATACAATGAAATGAAAACATTTTGGCCATATTTTGTTATTGTAAGATAAGAATGTCAGCTTTTTGAAAATATCATTTTGGCCAAAACTACTTAATGCGACTTAATCTTTGATTTGATGTGTTGGCTTATGTTACACGACCTGTAATCAATGGAACAAGTGAGCAGGATGTCATATACAGCCGTTTTTGATATAACAGGCAAGGGGAGCTTTTTAATAAAAACTGTAAAGTTACAGTGTGTACAAAATTACAAAACAAAAGATGTTATTAATTAAATAAGGGGTCTTTAGTGCAGTCTGGTTGAATCATAGGATTCACATGGTCGTAAAATTGCAATAAACAGGCAATACATTTTGACAAGATTACTGCACATTGTATAAATAATTCTCCACTTTACCTTGTTGACCAACAATTTAAAAAGTTGGCGCTTTGCTACATGCCTTGAATTGTGTGAAGACTCACATATTAAAGTACTTGTTAGGATCAGACATTGATTTTAACATTGATTGTAAATTCCACAATAGCACGTTCATTACATGTTTTGCACTCTGCACATTATATAACAAAATAACAGGAATTTGTCAAAGTCATGAACAAAACAGGTAAATACAATGGCTGGATAAAACAAGTAGAATGAAAGATGAGCTCAAGCGACAACAAAAGAAAAACACAGAGAAGGACTGAGAGCTATTTGGTAACCCCAGGAAGTCTGGAATTAGGAAGATTTGCTTAAAACTACATGTTCCTGTACACCAGTCTCAATGGCGCCAAGATCCTTCAGAAAGGAAAGTAACGGCAACTAAAAAAAATTACAAGCATTCTGGGGGGAAAACTGACAAACAGTCTAAATGGCATGGTACATAATCATTCATTAAAATGAAGCCTTGTGTCAGCTATGTTTGGATGATGTCTGCACATCATCTTTTCATTATGCCGGGAGAAACGACTGCTCCCACCCTTTAAGAATTATAACCTAAACTAAATTAGAGCCTTTACAGAGCCTCTAGCTACAACATTTACAGCTCTAATCTTGTCCTGGTTCACTAAATTAAAACCATAATAGGTTCAGACTGTTCTGTTACAATACATGTACACAATGTCGTTTTCACATAATGACAAATATTTGAGGGGGAAAGACTTTTTGTGAAAAAAAACCAGGTGAAATAACACTGGAGGAAACTAAATAATTATTATGTAATGTTTGGATATTATACAATGAGACTTTCAAATATATTAATTATTATAATCAGATCCAAACTATTTCATGTTAATAAACTAAACTCTGAATACATATTCACCACTATAAAACACAGTTTTTGTCACTACATGGTATAAAGATATTTTGTTATTATTTGAATATGGACAATTATTGCAAGATGGAAACGTGGCTTTTAGAGTCTGATAATTATGGGCAATAAAATATTTATTATCAGCAGCTCTGATTCTGGGTGGGTTATGCACATCAACACATACGCACTCACCCACACATCAGGCAAAACATTATGACCATGCAACAAACTACAACGCCCTAGCAGGACACCTATCAGGACCAGCATTAAAGAAACCTTAACAGAAACTTTTCTTAGTTCATTAATTCATTTTATACTATGTGGGATGATTAAATGAGTCATTTTACGGTGAATAAAGGTTATTTTGGCAGTCCTTGTATTCTGCAGGGAGGAAGCTCACTTGCAAGTTTAAAACTTGGCATCCTAAACCCGTGCTGAAAACAGCAGACAGTATGGACATTATCTAGGGACACTCCTAGAAACACACCCATCAGATAGCACAAGAGGCAGGTCAGTCATAAAATCATGATAGTTGTAAAGATGTTAGTTTATCATGATGGAGCCAGTGAGAAAACAGTTTCGGAGCAGGTTGGAGGCGACTTTACGACTTTATTTTTCTCCAAGTATGTAGGGGGAGCCTCATAAGAAAACCAACCGAGTGTTGTATACTGTGCAGAATAGTTGCCTAGTGTGCCTTCAACTTCTTAAGCAAACTAAGTTACAGTAGCTTGTCTGTTGCTGTTCCCCATGTTCACCAATGAGTCTTAGCCACTCATGACCCTGCGGTGATTCCTGCGGAGATACTGTTCATTCCCTGGACCACTTTTGACAGACACTGACCACTGCAGACTGGAAACACATCCAAAGAAGCAGCAGTTTTGGAGATGTTCTGACCCATTCATCTTGCCATCACAATTGGGTCTCTGTATAAGTACAAAAAGTTGCTTTTAAATTAGTTACTTTTCTTTCTGTTTACCTTATTTATGCATGCTTTTAAAAATAATGTAAAACATTAAAGCAAGTCAATATACTACGATTTCCACTGACATCCTGGCCTCAAGTAATGACTATAAAACAAAAAAAAATAGAAGAAGCTTATTGAAAGCAAATAAATATTGTATGTGTTTAGTTTTATATTTGCTGTTGTTATCTTCAAGTATGTGATTACATTATTACGGTAATTGTATTTGGTTTTGGCAGTTCTCTGATTCGTTCAGACTTTATACTAAACTTCATACCCAGTTATTTTACATGGCTAATAATCATAATCTAGAATGGTTTTATGAGCACACTAGTGGCTGTAGGAGCCTAAATTACAGTGGCAGTCAATAAGTTCTGAACAAATTAGTTCCAAAGATAAAAAACTAATTGATATTTCAGAAAACAATCTAATGTAAATTTGACTCAGCAAATCCGATCTCATATCTTACTTATTACGTAGAGTCAGCAACAAATAACAAAACAAACTATTGTACATTATGTACACTCGTGCATGTCCATAAGATAACGGTCTACATGAATTAATAAACTGTATATCTAGAACCAATCATGTGAACTCCAGTTCTCTAAACACCAGGCCATGGCTGCAGATTGATAATGTTTTGACATAAAATACATCTCCTGATGTAATAGCCTATCTACTTACTTACTTAACTAACATCCTTACTCCTACTTACTTACTCCTCATTTATGTGATCTTTAGATATATCTAAAGTGCAATATCATACTGAGTTATAATAGTGTAATGCTGGGAAATCAGCTTTAAAGTGAATTACCCTAAGAATCTGCCACTGTTATTTAGACAAACAGGAAACTAGGAAACTGTAAAGCCTGGTCTTGTGTGGCAAGGTTATGCTTCATTTTAACTCCCAAATGTAGGGAGACCAGAACCTGATCTTGATAAGTGATAATCCATGGCCACACAAGTTGGGTTTTATAATGATCGACCACACTAGAACAACCAAGGCTTCCTGTAGGGCCTAACGTTTGGGGGTAGGGATAAGGGGTTGGGCGTAAGCACAAATTAATGCACAAACTAAGTAGCCAAAGTAGTAGGAATAATTATTTGAGGTTGTTATATATTGGAGAATATTAAGAGCTGCTTGATTATGGTGTGCCCAGTAGATTAAAATAGGTCAGAAAGATTTACTTTGTTTAGCCTTAGTGATGAACCTTAAATTTGTAATCATTCTTAGCCATCATCAAGTGAAGACTCTGCAACGTTGTAGTTACATTGCTTTGCTTTTATAAGCATGTATCATTCATTAATATTAAACAAACTCACACAAAACATCTGTAGAATATATAAAGCTTTGTTCAACAAAGCCAAGAATTATTTTGATTAATTTATGTCATGACTTATGTCATCTGTTTGTACATAAAAGGACACGACACAGCTTTCACTATAACACTGTAGTCCATCATACAAATAAATCAATCTTAATCAATAATACAATTCCGGTTAGTCCTTTACACCCAGGCATATGTACAATTAACTAGAAAGTTTCAAGAAACAACAAAAAATGCATTTAATTTAACAAATATTTATAAATATTTAAGAAACAAAATATGTTTTTTGAAATAGCCTCCTAGGTTTGCCCCCAGAACTCAGTATGTTAAAAACATGATATAAACTTAATGGACAAAAGTCTTGGGTCATACACCTTCTAATTTTTTTTTTTTCGAATGAATGTGTTCCAGTCACAACAGCTGCTAGCAAGTGTAATAAATCACTTATATAAAAGAAATGATATGCTTCCAACTTTGCAGCAACTGTTTAGAGAAGGCGGTGTCCTGTTCCATGACTGTGTACAAAGCAAGCTCTGTAAAGGCATTATGGTTTAAAGAAAGTCCAAATCCCTGACCTCCCACAGAACAGTGTTGAAATAAACTGGAACATAAACGGAGAATATCTTGATCAGTAATGGTCCCTAAATATACAAATAAATAAATGGCTGAATGAGACTGTCACAAGATCTTCATGTTACTCTTGTCTAATTTATATTGTGCTTGAAAATCTGAAATATAAAAAAGACAGGATTTGCAAATGAAGATTCTTTAATGGCATCCATTAAATACATCGCTTGAAGCCCCATAAATTATTGTGTTGTGTGCACTTCATTATGATCCAAACCTAACAGTCACAGACTGTGCATTGCATAACAGTCACATTCACATAACATAACACCGTATCACGCTTAACATAACATTACCGTTGAACTGATGACATAAAGGTAATGCTATATTATTATTAGAAAATAAGAATACGAAGACTAGATAGATGATGACTGGAAACTTTGAAGCTTGTGTAAATTAAAATGAGTATTATTTATGAGGACACATGCCTGGGGTTTATCTACCATCTCTCTTCAGGATCGTTCTTCATGTTTGTTTAACTGTAATTCCTGTCATCTCATCCTGTTAACACTATCCGTTCAGCTCTTACACAGCAAACTAAGCATTCCAAAAACATGAAAACAAAACAAAATGCACAATTTGTTCTAAAGGACTGACAATTAGATGACTGCTGATGTCACAAAATGAATCTTTTTTAATAATAAATAAACCAATATATTTTTGAACAAAATGTTTGTTATGTAATGTAATGTTATGTAATTTATTCATTTAACCTAAATCTGACCAGCATAGAAAACATTTGTAGTTTTGAAACAAAAAACTGTATGACACCAAAGATCTTATATTATACACATGCTAATGTATTTACTGTCACTGATACCAATATCCAGTATCCTGTATATAAAAGGGCAGCATGGTAGTTTGGTGGATAGCACAACACAGCATGAAAGAGAGTTTGACTCTCAGCTGGAGCACTAGGTTTATCTAACAGTCCAAAAACAGTCCATGAAAGTGGTAAATTTTCTCATTATGAATGTAACCACAATGTGTAAAACATGACATCATAATAGATGTTATAAATATTAATAAATAAAACCCAAATAAAATTTCACACTATTACTTTAAGATTACATATATGTGGTCCAATTATGCATAGAAAGAGGTCAGGGTTAGTCGATACTAATGGTTTCCAAATTTCCAGTAACACTGGTTTGATCGGTGCTTCAAGTTTCTCAGTATAGAGTTGACACACCAAATTTCAGTCAAGTATGGGCAATGAAAGTATTAAGCAATACCTTCGTGGTAGATAAAGATCTTTTTGATGGTTCAGCATAATTTTCACGAAAGAAAGAGCTGGGTGGTCTTGTTATTACTACAGAGGAAGAGGAAGGAGGAAGTTTATTAGATTTGCATAAATGCACAAGTTCAACTTTTAAATGCAAACTAGAGATTATTGCCAATCTCAGAATAAGAATTATACGCATGAATGTTCTAAGTAAGTGTAAAAAAAATCACCATTAGTCTCATGAATCTCATGACCTCATTTCAGTCTAATACATATGAGTGGGTGAGGGAGTGTGAAAGACAGGTTGGATCTTAAATATTGTGCTAGCATGCTTCAGTGTGTCAGCAGCATTGTTAATTTGTTTTTCTAGGGACCTCCATTGGTGATAAGCAGCCCACAGAGAGAAAATGAAAATCATGCTCCAATGCCATTTTGTCTTCTCAGCAATCACACCAGCATAACCTGCCAAGATAGAAATTCAATTCCACATATTGTTTTTCTCAGTGTGAGAAACACCAGCAGTGGAACTGGACCTTATCTGAATTGTTTTGGTTCCCAAAAAACAACAACAACCATATATATATAATATTAAATCTATCTTTATTAAATCTCTATCTATATAAAATATGAAATCTCGGGAATCAAAACAATTTAGATGAGGCCCGACACCACAGCTGGCTAAT
>JAOUQU010000007.1:3616699-3630787 GCA_028566735.1 Ammoglanis amapaensis
GTGTGAGCAATTGTGGGTTTTGTGTGTAGAGTTTTGAAAAATAGACACAGAGTTTTGAAAATGTGTGTAAACAGTTGTAAAAAACTGTAATAAAACACCCTCTTCCATCTTTTTTTACAATCTGCCTTTTACAAAAAGTCATGGGTCCAACTTTATCTGCTAACATTAGGCAAAGGGCAAGCAATACTTAACGTACGTCTTATTTAATCAATTTAAAAGAAACGAGAAATAAGTGATCTTTTCATGTTCCTTGGGGATCAGAAACACTGATGTACCCTTAGACAACTTGACCAAGACATTGTACACAGACAGTATGGAGGAATATCATCCTCTTGGAACGATGAGGCTTCATCTGCATTCTGAGCAGTTTTGAGATACTCAACTTTAAAGATTTTGCTTTCCAGATATCAAAACTAATTCGTGGAAAGGGTCTCTTTTCATACGGGGTAAAAAAACAGAGAACTAAAACACTATATATAAAGTTAAGAAGTCGTCACAGAATATACATTTGTTAATAGTACAATTTTAACAAAAATGTCAAATAGAATCTCATAATTCTAAGGGAACAAAAAGTCTATCACAGGTACGTAGGATGTGCTGCTAAAAATGTTTAGCTTACAGTTCGATACCTAAAACAATTTCAAACATGCATCCACAAACCTCATTCCATTATATTCTTTGACACATTAAGAATCATAGATTTGTAAATATGTTTTTTAATTATAATTTTAAGAGGGTGTGTGTGAATTAACTGCCTGCAGTCCAGATCTGTCACATATTAAAAATGTATGGTGCACCATGAGACAGATAACACCAAAGACAAGCAGCTGGTTAAGCAGCTGAAATCTCACATAAAATAGGAATGGAGAAAAATTCCCAATAGTAAAACTGCAATAATTACTGTAAGTGTATGAAACTAATGAAATGAGATTTTATTGACATTAAAAACAATCAGTGTAACTGCATGCTACCTCACTTTTCAGTCTTTTCAGTCATATAAAAATTATCCTGAGATAACATTCCTCTGCTAGCACATGAGCCATGTTAAACTAAGGCAACATTAAACTCTCACACCCAAAATTTTCAGAATCTGTCACACATACACACATTACTAGGTTTGTTACCACACCCACACCTTTTCGACATCTTGTTAAGATGAAATCGCTCAGAGTTAAAGTTTTTGCTCCCATGCTGGTTTATATGTTAATGCTTACAGATTTAAAAATATATATGCACAGAGCATCAAACACTGTGACTGCTTCTTAGAAAGTCTTGCTCGCAGTCCAATATTTGTTCCTTTTCATTGTTTATATTACTATATGAATTTAAAAGTCTGATTCATTTAGCATCGCAGGCCTATAGGGTGGTATGAGTAACGACATATTAAAGCGATTAGTTAGCAAGTTTACAGCTTTCGTTCAATAACACATCGGCCATATTTCATAGGTGAAAACATGTACCTGCTAAAGAGGAGTGGTAATTGTTTGGAAATTAATTAGACCTTTTTAAAACCTTCCACTACTTGCCCCTGATGAACTCTTTTTTGTAGTTTTGATGTATTTTGGGCTATTATGTTACTCCATGATGAAGGATCTCCCAATCAGTTTGAGTGAATCTGTTTTTAAATTCATAAAGAAAATGTTTCTGTAGATTGTTGAGTTCATGATACTGCTGCCTTCATGTATGATTTTATCAATGAATCAGCTTCTCAAAAGAAGCCAAGCAAACCCAATGACACTACCTTCACTGTACTTTAGAGATGAGCTTGTATGGTTGGGATAAAGAACAGATTCTTTCTTTCTTCCAACTTTAGCTGTTTCCTTACACTGTTAAAGGTTCATGTTCTGGTAAAGCCTCGGTATTTTGGTTCCTGATGTGAACAGTACACTGATACCTTCAGTCCTGCCCTCTGGAGGTTCGAATGTCAATAATATTTATTTTAGGATCATCATACACAATGTTTCTCTCAACAATTGCTGATGTTTTTCCTAGTCTACCAGTTCAAAATCTGTAACTTAGTTATACTAACTAGTTATGTTGTCTACTGGATTGTTGGGTTGCCAAGCAACCTAGTAAACTGTAGTTCATTAATCTCAGCAGTTTTCAGACAGCAAGATGTCTATATAAATGTCATCATTATTATAGGACCATATTGTTATGAAAACAAAAGTCTGACTTTCCATATGCTTAAATAAACGCGGCGTCAAATGTCAATTTTAAACCCTACTACTTAGAAGACCTTTAAATGTTTATATTGAGACTGGCTACTGAGTGTTTCTGTAATGAGAGGTACAATGATGTTGATAATATTTCATTTTTTTTGTTCTGATTCCAAAGTATTTGTAAGGAAACAAAGAAGTGAGAAACTATATCTGGTATAATATTCAAATGCAAGTTTTCATTTTAAAAATGTATGGCAATGCAATTGGGCCAAGTGCAAGCATAAACAAGGCCAAGTTGAGTCATAAAGTGCACAATAATAAGCAAGATTGTGCGCCATCAATCGAACAGAAAGCTTCTGATTTAGAACAGCACTTGCAATATCGTGGCTGCTTGTAGCAGGTTTGACTATTACTGGATGTTTTTTTCCTTTTTTTCTCTATTTTGTTGGTGCAGAAGCAACAAATCAACTAAAAGAAAAACTCAGCAAAGATCCACTATATTTATAATCAAGAGGAAGCGCAAAATAAATATTCTGAATTAAATAAATAAAATAAGAACAATGACTGAATCACTGCAAGAAAAAAAGCACACACATATAACTGCAACCCAGATTAGGAGTAAGAGAAGGATTTGGGTTATATCACAGTAATACAGCACACAATAATTAAATCAAAATTAAGAAATATATCGTTATGGAACATGAGGGGGGAATTTTGGGGGGAACACTCTGATTCAGTGTTTCTATAAATGTATGGGTGTTTACACATTTACACATACTTACACATACATGCAGATTATTTGATTAGATTATGTATATCAATTTATTCATTACATACAATACATACCAAAATAAAGAGCACAGAATAAAGAAGAAATGTATTTATATTGCATCACCACCTGCATCATAACCTGTTTTCTACCAGGCAATGCATTGTTATGAATTCAATGTATGTGTATTTACTAAAGCTGTTTTTAATAAGCATTGGGTTTCTTCTATACTAAGATAAAATATATTGTTCCAGTGTGTTTGAACTTACACAGTACAATAACCTTCCTTTAATAAATTTAGCAAGATAATAAATTCTTACATGAGCTCATTCTGTCACTTAGCTAAATTGCTCCAATCCTATTATTATTTTAAGGTCATAAGCTTCCTGATTGCAATGTAAAGAAAACTGCATCCAAAGCATTTTCATTATTGTTTATGTATTTGTTATCTTACCATATTCTTTTAAGACATGTGTGTAATATTTTGTTTCTAAAGTATGTGAAGTTCTGAATTGTAAATCTCTAAATTGTGCTGACAGTGCATTTAAAAACATATTATGAGAACATAATGTTTATTTTGGTTGTTTATGTTTTTTAACATGAGCCTGTTTATAACTAATCATCTTTCACTTCTCATTTGATGCTGGTTTTGGTTCCTGATACTTTATGCGGCATCATTTTTTAAATATGTCAGGCAGCAAAATTGAATTATTACTTAAAAGTATTAGTTATGCATTGTGCTGTACCGACCTCACAGTGTCAAGGAGGATCCACTGCTAATGATAAACAGACAAGGATAAAGTAAAAGAATAATAAATAGTATGCTTCGTTTTTTAAACATCATTAAGACAGAATATAAGCTTTATGCATGTAAAACAGAAAGGATCGATGATGGTAAAATGTCCTCACCACAGGGCAGTGGAACTAAAGTCTTGGGAAGAGTGTATGCTAGCCGCATGGCTTGCGTGTCATTAACCTAGTTTATGTGAGTGTATTGATTTTTCAAGTCTCAAACCAAACAAATTTTCTAATAGTTTTGGTGCTTATGGACAAAATAAGGCAATTTAAATAAAGCAATTACCATATTGGTTTTTCATAACATCTAGATGGTTCAAGGTGAATTACTGGCCTTAAGTGCAACCTCTGCATAACACAAGGGGAAACAGGCTAATGTGGTAATTTGTCATTTCCCCTTCTACAATTTGTGTAGTTATTTAGCTTCTGTTTAAATCATTTGCTCATTCAAGACAGAAAGGGTACAGTGCATTAATCTGTGGTGTGCAGGAGAATGTAAATGTGCTTGGACATCTAAAAAACATGTTTACTGAGTTTACTAGCCCTAAAGGGCACCAGCATCACCACCAAGGGGCACAAAGCTTCATGTGCCAAGATAGTCTGTGTTATATATATATATATATATATATATATATATAAATTCTTTGAAATATCAGGTCTAATTCAGATGAAGATTAAATACAAAGTAGGGGAGTTGTAGACTAGAGATTGATGTCATTAGAATCATGCTCATCTAGGATTAATTATTCATGCTTAAGTGTCCTACTTATCCACTAATTCCACTCAAGGCTTAACACGGCCATTAATTCATGTAAATAGGTAGAAGCTAGAAATGTATCACGCTGAAGCAAAACGAGCAGTTCATTTGCTAATTACTGCATTCTTAAGTTCTGTTAAATAATGCATTGCGGAGAAAAGTTATCACTCCAAATGTGAATAATGAGAGTTGTCTAGTTAATCGAGGCCCGGAATATTCAGCTTGTCTATATTACTTGCAAATTTAAAATGTCCTGCCTTAGCACAAAAAACTAATGAACTAATATTTAAAAATATGTCAGAATGAAACGTTTTTTACTTGTACATTTCTAGTGTGAAAAACATTTTAAAATCCTGCTCAAAATGTAACTAAAGAATTTCCTAATTCACAATTTAAAACTGCAAAATGATTCATCATTATTTTTGGTTGAGGAATTTTGCAAATTGGGCGTTCATATCAGTAGCACTTAACTGTAATGAGTAGAAATCTATCCATCCATTCATTGTCTAGTTTTAGTGTCATGGTGGGACACACATTTAGCACTTGAACAGGCCAAAAGTGTAGGGTTTCAGTATCTCCAAGTAACCTGACTGCATGTCTTTGGAATGTGTGAGTATACTGAAGTTCGCAGAAGAAACCCACAAATACACAGGGTTAGCTCTACCTGAAAATCGACAGCACCACTGTTATTTTAATAATCATAAATGGCCCTTTTCAATCTCAGCCAGATGAAACACCATGTCTCAGTGGTCTGGAATATACAATTACACCACACTCAGCACACACCTACAGCATCTGTTATAAACAATTACTACATCAAAGATCACTAGCACTATATATATTCCAAAATGACACGAATGGCAACATTATCCTGAGCATCAATGGCTTAGTTAATCTTCCAGATGTCCAGAAAAGTGCTTTCATGATGCTGAGGAAGTGCTAGTCTCTTGGTGCAGTAAAGCATCTTCTAAGCATGACTTTGATGTGAGCTGCACTTCTACTGCATAATGAAAAAGAATTTGTAGTCTGCTCTATTCAGGGGAATTCCAAAGGTTATCAGCAAAGCTTCAGGACCTGAGCAGTGGTCGTGTGGTGTGCCAAAACTGAGAGATGTGGTTAGGGTACGAGTGCTGTTATCTGTTTGACATTTCTGTCAGTCTTGGTATTTGATTTGTTGAATGACTCTGACAAATACCAACTCTGTCACTGGATTTGGTTTAATTATACCTGAATGATTTTCATGACCAGTCAAATCAAAAGTTAATTAGCTGATGTAAAGTCTGGTCTTCATAGATCTGGCATCACTGATGTAGCAGTGTGCCACCATGATGGCGCTGTTTAGATGTGAATTAAGTAATGAATCAGTGAAGTGGGAGGAAATGAGCTGGTGAACCTGATTTGAATGTTGATGTGCTTGAGTGAAAGCTGAAAGGACACGAACTTGAAAATACACTGTGCACTTGAGAAGAGAATTTATTAACCTGTCTATAAACTAAACATAATTTAAGCTCTTTGGTCATGATTGCAATGTGTTCCCAAGCGGAGCAGCCGGGATTTTACTCTAGCACACCAGTGCTGAGTATCAGAACTCACTGGTTTAAATCTCGGTGATGCCACTGATGGCCTAGACCAGGACTATGTTAGTCACTACAATACACAAACTAATGTATAGAGGTGCAGCCCAGATATATAGGAGGATTGTCCCTGTTACTTAACCTGTTACACCCACAGAGGCAATCCCTAATGCCAGCAATCAAATTATGATCCCAACAATATTCTTTTTTTAAATCTACTTTTAGTTAACACTTTATTTTACATGCTCAATTTATCTTTTTGATATAATTAAAACATCAGTTACAATTCCTCCATCTTTGGAATGTGTTTTTATTTATTTACTGATTTGAGTTTTTATGAGTAAATGACTGAGAACAATTTAGTGATTTTGTTCCAGGACTAAAACTAAAATTAAAAACCAGTATTAAGCACTTTATTTAAAATACATGGAATAACTGTGAAAATCTTCAACTAACATCTAGCTAGAGAATTAACATTTTAGCATTCATGCATAGCTTTAAATGTAAAGTTAAGTTGGTTTAGCAAGATAAAGCATCATAATCAAACTCAAAATGGTACATGAATATAGCTGGTATATTATTTTCTGAATAAAATCTTGCGGATAAATATTTGATGGAAATAAATGTTTGGCTTTTTAGAGTTTTAAACGTCAACAGATTAGATTATAAGTAATCGTCACTGGATTATACAAAAGAATTCACGAGTAGAAAAGTAAGTCTATGAAATGTCAATGAGGTGCATATGTTAATGAAACAGAATTGATTGAAGTGTGAAACAATTACTCAATCTTTGATTAAAATAAATTCACCATGTTGATGAGCAACTGGCAAACCACAGATAAACAACAGGGAATGCATATCAATTATATGAAGGTTGTTTAATTAAAAATAAGAACAACAACTTGTTTCAAAGTATTACAATGACCACACATTCACCTGGCCAGAAGAGCCTACTACATATTACATGAAATAGGACTATTAACATTTAGAATTACAAAAAATGTACAATAGAAGTCTACAGCTTTATCCTGCAAAACAAAACAAAAATCATAAATGTTTCCTAATTAAAGAAGACACGAGTATTTTTAAAGCCTGTAATTAAATCACACAGAGAAACCATCCCACATAGTGTTGGAAAGTGCCTTAATCACTGCACTGCACCTGACTGTTGGGATTTGCTCCCTCTGTTCAGATCCATTATACACGGTTTCTCAACTTTAGTCTGTGGTCCACTGCCCTGCAGTGCTTTAAGCCTTTATGACTCCCATCTAATCAAAACCAGCAAATAAAGGACTTTATAATTAGCTCATGTGCTAAATGGGAGATGAAAAAAAACATGTTCCAGGACTGATGTTGAGAAACCCTGTCTTGTACTATCAGTTTTGTTTTCCACACTATATCCACATTTCTGTGATCTATAAGTAAGCTTATCGTAGACAAAAGCATGTGAGCATCGAGTCATGAGCTTCTTGGAGACTCCCTTGATAACTCGCATTAATGCTAGGTGGCGTCAATTGTCTGGTACTTTCAGGCAATGAGCTAGAATAGTGTTAACTGAACTTAGTAGACAGACATGATAGCAGCATGTTTTTGGCCATATAGTTTAAACTAATGCTACACTATTTTGCTGGAATACTAATAGAAAATTTTATTTAGAAACTATTTTTCCAGTCCTTGGACCACCACACAGTATTTAATCGAGAATTACACTTGGGGTTCACCTGATGAGTTAATTATCAAGCCCTTGAAAGAATTCAAGACCAGTGGGTAGTTAGGTCTATTCAGTAAAATGGAAATTACTCATAAGGTAGTTCAATATAAAATAAACATAGCTGAAGAACATTCATTAAAATTTCAGAATAACCAAATATTCATAAATATGTGTGAATGTTATCCCAATAGCAGACAAACGCAAAACTTACAAAATCAAGCTTAAATCAGAATGTCTGTGTTGTTATTTTAAACAAACTTGCATATTACTTTTACCAGTATATTACAAACAAGTGACATATGATATTTGTGATTCATATAATCATAGATAATAGGTTAGATTAGCAGTCAGCTAGACTGGCAGTGTTAATCTTACTTACAAATGGCCAGGGTGATTTTAGGTCTCAAAATCCACTGATTGGAGCTATTTATTAAAAAAACTAAACAAATAGGATCAAGTGTGCTTGTGCTCGGTTAGTAAAAAAACGTGTCACACTAAGCCTTCATGAAAACTACGAAACCCTCCAGACCCAGACAGTCGAGTGTTCATTTAGAATGTAAGAGTCAATTGTTTTATTGGCACAAACTGTGTATTAATTACTATAATTAATAATTAATAAACAATTAATTACTAGATAAAGTGCAAAGCTTAGAAAATTCAATTGGGTTACAAGAATAAAACAAAATATCCACACTGACTGTAAGATTGTAGGTTGAATAGTAAACAATAATGCAAAAATTTTGTATAAATTTCACATAGCTTATCCATTTAAAAGGTCTGTTGTTTATGATAGATACTGTCTAAAGAATCCAGTCAAATAGAGTCAAACAAGCATTCAAACCCAGTTAATAGGTTAAAAAAAACACACTGATCCGGACAAAGATACAACCTAAGATGACACCCAGAACATTCTAAAAAAAGAGTTTTAACATAAAGAATCTGAGAAAGATTGCTCTGAATGGGGTGATGGTAGCATTACCAAAATGTTTCTTAACAGCAATGGCTACTAACATTGACTGAAAGCTTTACCTACACAGTTAACACAGTATCATCATCATTCAGGTTCTTTATGTTTACTTTGAACATCCATTTCCAGGTCTTAAGTTCAACTTAAAAGAGTATTCAAAACAATCTCTGGCAGGATCTGGCAGAACTGCTCCTCAAATTACCTGCCATAACTTCAGCCCAAAATTAACAAACTAGGATTCAGAACAGGTTATTTAACCAAAATATGTAGAATATAGTTTCCTTAATAAAATTCCTTATTCAACAAGTAATGTAAAGTTTGTGAGCTGAAAATTAAATCTTAAATCATTAAACCAGTCTGCATACTTTTTGATTTTTGGTTGGTAACGTGGCAGAATAGTAATTGTAATATCATCATTTGATTTCCAATCTTTAAGGGGAATAAGATTTGTGATGATGTGAAATCAGTGTAGCATGCTCAATCCATGATACATGCCCAATCTAAAACATTTTTGCTGATGGCATTTAAACGATTCAATCTTGGGGAACCACATATTGTAAGAATTTCCAAAATTAAAGCCATCACTTTTCTAAATAAAGTTTAAAACACGATAGAAACTTTTTGACTTTAGTCACTGTTACTCTCTTTACTGAAAACATTAGAGTCACAACTGGTATTCCTCATTTCATAATAATGTTTGTCATAATAAATAACTGGACACACTTTATTCATTTGCATTTCAGCATAGTTTGGTTTGAAATATGTACAATCTTTCATTACAGAAAATATGGTGAAATATTATTACAAAGCTTTTTGCTTCGTACAGAATTTAAATCGGACACAACACCAAGTTTTATCTCATGACCTTTATTTTTTTACTGTAAATAAACAATTTTGTTACCTGCAACACATTCCAGAAAAGTTGTGACTTGTGTATGGGTACCACTGTTACATTCCCATTCTTGTTTACAGTAATTGTGAACTAAATTGTGAACACATATAATTAAAATATTGCATTTTTATGTTATAGCCTGGCCATTCTTTCTGAATGTTTCCTTTCATACTCAGCCTAGTGTTTCTGAACATTACATGACATTAACTAATTATTAAAAATGGTTTGCGGACGTATTCTTGAGTCCATGTAAAGATTAGTACTGTTTTTTGGGGTTTCAGACATCCATGCTTTAAATAAATCATACTTTTACGCAATCATGTTTAAAACTTTAAAATCATCTCTAAACAATTCCTGTTTAAAACTTTTTGGATCATGTTGCAGGCAAACTTTCAATGTAATGAAGCAAAATATCTCGTCTTTCTACAGCTTTATTTGTAACAAAAGCCAAAGCAGATTTACAGATGTAAACTTTGTTTTATTTGCATATTAAGTACTGTCTCAAATTTGATGGAATTAAAATGAAACCACACATTGATAGAACAACGTTGTCCAGGAGAGCTACACATACTTTGTATTCTGGTATCGGTCTGCTGCTGGTGGTTGTGTTTGGATTTGTGTAAAGGGATTGTTACACTATCTTACCAAGTGTTCACACCAGCTGTAGCACAACAGTGCTGCTGAAAGTCATTTATAATACTTAAAAGATATAGATGTTACACAGTAGGAGCCAGAGATCAACCTGTTGCAGATAAGGACCAAATCAGCACAGAAAAAAACTAATGCAGTTAAACATGATGCATGTTTGTTTTTCTTCATGTTGGTTTTTCATTGTTTGTTAGAAGGAGAAACAGACATGTATAAGGGCATCCTTATTAAACAATGCCTGGGAAATAAAATTGCACGTCAGGTAAGATTAATTATTACATGGACAGCCAGTAACATGCTGTATTTCTCTTAAATCACCATGGATTTGCTGTGCATTACTAATGGTACATTTATACAGTATTAAATTTAATGTGCATGGTGTAGACGTTGTATTTAGAAATATAGTGTTCTAAATAATGAATACGTATTGCTCACATCTGTTCTCATGAATAATTATTATGTATGTAAATAGAGGCCCTCTGTACTCGCACCCAAGTGGTGAAACCTGCTTCCCTTGTTTGTCTCTCGCTGTCTTCAACAGACAATTAAAAACCACCTTTTAACTAAGCACTCAAGCTGACCTGTATTCACTTACACATATTCAATTATTTTCAAAAGCACCTGTTCTAACATGATTTTTGAAATGTTGTCTACACAAAAAAGACATATGCAAAATTCACTTTTTGAGTGTTTATATTTCCATGTGGGTCTCTACTGCTCGTTTAAACACTACAAGTCTGAATTAAATCTGCAAATTGTTCAAAATATTTTGGTCATTCAGTGGTATTGTGATGTAATAACTACTTGATTTGCATAAAAAACCTCTCTGGTACCACAGATAACCCGGCAAACCCAACCAGAACTTCACCAGCTAGATTAGTGGAAGATTCTGTGTTCGGATGCTGATCAGTGTGCATGAGGCGAGCGGTAAGGTTACAGGTAAAGGGTTCCTACAGGGAGTGATGTGTTTTACTGGTGGCAATGCAACAGCTTCTTCCCCCAGCCAAAGAAAAGTTAATAAAGATTAATTAATAAGATTAATTAATAAGAGGTTTTGTTTGTGAACTGTATGGTCAGTAAAAGACTTCTCACTTCTTTAATAAACACAGACATGTAAGTACAAATATTGACTTTTTAAATAATGACTTGTGTTTTTATTACTATATGATTCTGTCTATAAACGATGGATCATTTTATAGCTCGATCATTTACAAAACTCAATGAACATTTTGTAGAGCCCATTTAACTTATCTAACTTGTTTAAAAAAGGTGCAACATATTAAGGTTAAAAGAGGTTAGAAACAAGGTTTAGAATAGTCAACTAAATGTCTAAAACATAAATGTACTTGATACGCCATGAAGGTCAAATTTTGCACCTCCAAAATTTGAATAATGTCGTGAAACATGACTTTACAAGGACTGAACTTGCCAAAAAAAAATTCTGAATTCAGAAACTAAAGGTATATGTGTTTTTGTTTATTACCTTCGAGACATAATTAGTGCCACCAGGCGATAGTGACACTATATATTATATTTATCGTAATATATTAAGCCTCATTAAAGTCTTCCCCATAATAAAATGTATTATCATATCTCACAGCCATCAAAGGTAGAAGAGGAGTCTAAACACTTTGTAGGAATTTGTAGATGCTTGTAAAAGCCTTAACATCAGGACAGAAAATAAAGAGGAAGCTAAAGGAGGCATGACACCTTAATCCATTATGCAAGAGCTGAAATCTAGAAACCCCATACAAGTGCCTTCCTGGCTGGGTGTGAACACTGGGTAAGATCTGATGGAGCTTTTTAATAGAAATGTTGTGGTGAATCTTGACGTTTTAAATAAAATGATATTTCCATTTAAGTTCCAACAGAAAATGTAAAGCAGATAATTACAGTGTTTATATTTTATCTTACAGAAATAAGAACATAAAACAATGCATGACGGTGAAGCAGCAAGAAACTGAAGGACTCAAAAAGCAGCTTTTAACATAAATTAGCACTTAGGAATTTTCGCACCAAAGAGTTTCTCAATGCAGGTGTAATGAAAAACTGTTGGAAAAAACAACATTCCATTAAAATGGGATGAAACTGTTGATAAACTGCTTACAAAATGCTTCATAATAACAAAGTGAGAAAAATACTATTTTCTTTGTTCTTCTCATAAAAATTGCCACATTGAACGGGGCAAAAGTAGATTATACCACATGGGGTAGACTCTGAGTCTGAATGGCTCACTATACAGTTGTGACTGAAAGGAAGGCATTGTGAACTTTGGCCCCTTCGGGTGCTTTCGCTCCATGCGTCATTAGCTCCTGAATGGTCATCCAGTTGTCCAGTATCTTCTTGTTGCGTTTTTTCATCATCTTTCGCTGACTGAGCTCGATGATGCTCAGCTCCTTCCGACCCTCCCCTCCGCTCTGCGGGCATTCTTTTAAACTTTCCAGCCGACACCGCTGCATGAATTCACGCCGGCGGCGCTGCTCCTTGGCCCTCAGGAGCTGTTGCTTGCGCTCCTCTTTGCTCCAGTAGCGTCCCATCTTCATCTCGCTCATTGCATCGTCATCTGTGGTCATGCCACCACTGCGCTCCTCTTTGATTTTTAGCGCACGCTCACGGAGCAGCCGGTCCCGGACTGGGCGTTTGGTGATGTAGCGTGTGCCGTCGCTGCGCACCTTGACCTTCCACTCCATTTTGGGCTCGGAAGGTTGTGCGGGAAGGCTAAGCTGACACTGTGCATACTCGACGGCTGACCGCTGTTGAATCAGCTGCATGTAGCTCTGGTAGTGTGTGGCATGCGTAGGGATGTCTGCCTGCTGGTACCGGTGAGAGAGGTAGGGAATGCGTGAGGTAAGCGACTTCTCTTTTTTCGGTGACATTTCTTCATCTGCAGGTGGAGTCTGCTCTGACTCAGATGGGTTGCTGTGGTCAGGACTGCCACTAGGGGCTCTCTTGACAGGAGAAAACTGGGTTCCTCGTCCCGCCAGAATACTGGTCCTAAGGTTTTTCTGATTGGTTAGAGTGACCAGTCTATGCACAGAATGTTCAGGAGAGCGGTCCATGGCTAGCGGCGTGCTCCTTGAGCTCTCGGCTGTGTTATAAGCGCTCGAGCTGTCCTTGTCCGACTTTTCCGGTCGCTCGTTGATGTTGGCGAGCTTGCCTCGATGCGGGCTGTGCTTCCCATGTTCACTGGAAGACAGCAACTGCTGCTGCTCCTTTTTTCGGAGCTTCTGAGCCTGCATGATGCTCTGGCACTCCAGCTCGATACTGCGCAGTTCCTCGTTGAGGAGGCGTAGTTCGCGCTCCATTCCGCTGCCCCCAGCCTCTTCTGTCAGGCTGCACTCGATGGTGCTGCTCCGGCTGTAGAAAAGGTCGTACTCGCCCTTGTTACGGATCTGGCACTTTAACTGGAGCAGCTGCTGGTAGTGTTCACCTTCGGAACGGTCCTCCTCCAGAACTTCCCTGGGCGACTCTTCCCTTCGCTGCCTCAGACACCTGGACAGTCGTTTCTGGAGTTGGGTCAGGACACTTTGCTCTGAGCTCTCGGACCCGTGACGTGTGGATCCGGAAGTAAAGCTTCGCTCCTGACTGAAGGAGCAGCCAGCACTGCTGCCCATTATGTCCTCCTGCTCCCTTTTCTTTACCTGAACACAAATAGATGTTTTTAGTGTGATAATGCTTTTAATAAATAATTAAAATCTCCATGTTTGCTCTAATCTATACAATCTAATCTATTGCAATCGCTAGTATAACTGTAATACACCCCTAACTATTTCTATTGATGTGCATATTATAATTAAATGTTTGTTGTAATGT
>JAOUQU010000007.1:3630887-3642338 GCA_028566735.1 Ammoglanis amapaensis
AAAACTAGTTATCACCATATTCAGTCAGTGCCAGAAATGAATTTTAAATAAAAATATTCAACAGCACAAATGGGATTTTAAAATAAAACACGACACCTGGGCAGCTGATGAATTCAAGACAATTCATTAGAATCGGTCCCTCGTGTAGGAATAATTACCTACCGAACACACAGTATTTGTGTGTGTGTGTGTGTGTGTGTGTGTGTGTGTGTGTGTGTGTGTGTGTGTGTATGTGTGTGTGTGTGCACACACTTTGTGTGCACATACTTTGCCACGCTCGTCTCCGGGGAGGAAACCCAGATATTTTTTATGCTAAACTTTATCTTGTTCACACTTCACAGCCCATTTGAGAGCAACTTAAATATGAGCACCAACAGATTAGCTCCAGCTTCCTTTGTAGTTTGGGAAGAAACCCCATGGTGCCTTTTAAAATTCATTACGATTCTAGAATAGTTGCCTTACACAACAAAGAGAGCAGCTACATTCCACTCTCAAGGACTCGACTTAGAAACTATGAAGATACTGTAGAGAACTGATAAAGACCAGGCAGGAAATATATTAATAAACAGTTTCATAAAATGCTACTTTGCCAGCATTTATCCAGTGAGTAAAACATTTCTCATCACACATTTAATGGTTTGTGTTTAAAGCCTGGTGCAGTGGACACCACTTTGAAAAACCTTTTGTTATTGCGTCATCATATAGAAGCGTACACAAAGGCTGCATTCGCATGATAAGCGCATTGCATTTTGTTTGCCGCGAGTCTTGGCGGATGTGACTGCTTACCATGATCTGTAGCAAAAACACTGGTGGGGCTACTGAGTGCCAAGCTTTAGAACAAGCACAGTATGGCAAATTTATTTTATCTGTGTCATGCAGTGCATACATATAGAGTCTGCAAATAGCTTTGACTTTAAGTTTTTTTTTCTCACAAAGACTTAGATGCCACACTTGTTGGATAGTTGTAGTTTTCAAGATACACAACAATATGTCTCATTTGCAGCTGCCATTCGAGATTAGTTAGTCAAATAAAGTAGCATGAGCACAGACACCATCTGTATTTTAAAAAGCATAATGTCTGCATCAGAATGCTGAGAAGAGACAGGCAGCTATGGCCCGCCTCCCATACATTTAACTGGTCAGATTGTAATTGGTCAGTTTGCAAAAATGCATGACAGAACCATTCATGATATCGTCAGAAGGAGAACGTAAGCAACAGTCAAAAACTATAAGTTGTTCAGTATTGGCACGGCATTATGAAGTCTTCTATCAAATAGTTCTTACCTGTCTGAGAGCAAAAATGGACAAATGTCTGGCACTGGCGGGCTGCTGGGCCGAAGCTTGGCGAGAGCCATGATATGCTCGAAGGTGATGTCTGTCTGCGTGCATACATCCACCACCTGGATATCCTGAGACGACCCTTGACCTCGAGGAAGAGGGGGCCGCCGGAGCACCTGGACCACAATGGGGTCTTTGGCGTTTCTGAAGACCTCCACCGCCTCCTCATGACTGGCTCGTGATAAGTCCTTCCCATTTACCTGGAAGAAAAGAATGAAATTCTGTGATTCTTGCAAATGACTTTCCTTTAGGAGCCAAAATAATAGAAAATTAATATTTTGGCTCACTGTAAAATAGCAGCTTATGATGAAGATCAAGACATTAATTGTTCATTCTTTATGGATTCAACCTTTAGCGAACCGTTCATTTTTTAGATGTTTTGTAAATGATTACTTTCTTATAAATAGATAAAAGCCAGCCATTATTGGAGTAATACAACATCTGACAAAATATTGTATGCGATTTTACCAAACATTATCATTAAAACCATTTTAACAAGATATTATTTTCCATTATGTCCATTTTGATGCTGATTAGCGAGTTTAAATCAAAGCACACCTCAACTGTTTCAACATACAAGTAATTACATTCACAGACTTCAATATACACCCACACAGCAGACAAAAGCAACCCATGCTTGAACTGACCGACGCACGATCATCACCGAGGGGCAGCAGTCATGTATCTTCAATAAAAAAATAGCAGGATGCTTTATGATCACTTCCCTCGAGGCCAGTTTTACTTTCTTTAAAACGAGGGGTTCAGTGCATTCTGCTCCCACTTGAGATTGCTGATAAGAAATGAAAAACATCAATCTTTCCATCAAGTCAATAAAGTAATGAAAAGATTTATCGATTTACTCAAGCAAGTTTGATAAAGCTAAGTCAATATCATTTGGAGTTTTAATGAAAAACAATATTTCGTCTAATATCCATGGTCACTGTTAAACAAGCTGCAGCCTTAGGACTCTGTCGAACATCAATTTGCTTTGATTAACTTTAATAACTATTTTGATAAGTAATAACAGGCCTCTGGAATCGTTTATCTCTCTTTATCGTTCTCGTGCAAAAGAATCTTTACTTTATTGAGGTTTGATGGCTTTCATGCTAAAACGCCATCATGCTGAACACTCAAAAAATATCTAAAATAATAAAATTTGGTCATTGCATGATATTCAACCTCTAAATCTTTAAGATTAAACGTGTTGGGTGCTCGAAATCTTTTTATGCTTCTCAGTGTTTTAATACGTTTTCAATATTTAGCAAACACCAAGATCCAAAGCGACTTCAAACATATGTATACAATCAATCATTTTTGACCAACTTGAGTGTTAAGGCCTTGATCAGAAGTCCAACAGTGGTAGCTTGGTGGTAGTGGAGATTGAAGTGACAACTTGCTTATTAGTAGCTCATTACCTCAACCATAAAGCCACCACTGGCTTACTGAGCAATCTCAGAGTTCTCAACTAGTATGCAAAACCATTGCTTTATATTACTGGTTGCAAGTCTGGATAACTAGGATAGTTGCATCAGACACCACCAAAACAACCGAACAGTACACTTCTTCATTCATTATCTTTTTTATTTTTATTAGCTTTGATGTTTACCTGACACAATCGTTTACAGTTCAAATTATCTCTGTTTTATATGCATGCTATTGATAACCTGCTGAATGTTCACAAAACTGTGTGATTAGAGCAGCCGAACCACCAACTGGCATGTTTTTGTTAGGTGGGTGAAAAACTGAAAATAATCAAATCACTTTGTACACAGTAAGTAGCCTGCGGCAATCCAGGTGCCTAAAGGGTAAAGTAGGAACCCCGCCTGCCTTCCAAAACGAAACAGAATCCGATTCAGACTGAAAGGAAAATAGAGTAAACTGATATTCAGTACACGGCATTTTTAATAGTTTGAATTCCTTGGTATTTTAAATATATATAACCTGGTGTATATACTGTATATACCAAAAATGTATTCACTTTATTCATTGTGTGCTGTGAACTAGCGTACAGCACTGTGTATGGTATCAATCATCCATCCATTCATCCATTATATAGTTTATTACGCATAATACTAATGCCATGGTGAATCACACACTGGGTGAATCAACACCTGTACAGAGTGGAGAAACACACACACACACACACACACACACACACACACACACACACACACACACACACACACACACACACACACGTGAACGCACATGGAAATCATACAGATTGCACTGCCGCATTTACAAATAAATAAAAAAAGTTAATTAAAAACAGTTAAATTAATTCAAGTTTAAAGTCTGTGGAACAAAACATGATGCTAAATTGCCTGAAATATTTAGTCAAACTTTCACAGTCACTGGGACACTGTGGTAGAGTATAAAAACCCCTAGGAGGAACCCCCCCCCCCCTTTCACTTGTGGTGGTGCGTAGCCCCATGGCCCGCATTAACAAACATGAAGTAAAAATTGTATTTTGTTGTTCTATTTTTAATTCAATGAACAATTTTATAAACCGTTCATTTATACATCCACTAGCATTAAATCAAATTCTAATTATTTTTTGGTTTACTTTTTTTATTTAATTCAATGTATTTACTCATTGTTTTTACGCAATCAATTATTGCTTCATCCATTTGTTCTGGGTAATTTATAGTTTTCATTTAATAATATATTTTTTAAATTTAAAGTGTTTTAATTCATGTTATTTTAGTTTGAACAAACAATAATGAGTAGTATGGTCAGATAAACTACATTAATGACTACATGAACTTTCTGGCCTATCAAGCTAGATAACTTTTTATTGTAAACTACGTGATAACTGCAACCTGTTGGTTAAAATTCACATTTTAAATACATTTATTTCATTCATGAAAGAAGCTGGAAGATTCTAGAACATTTAACCTAAAACTAAAGTACATATATTTAAATATAAATTTCTGACAGATATTTTTAGAAAGACCATGGCATATTTGATCCTACATTCGTTTGTGACTTCTTATCTGTCTAGTTGACAGACTTGCTGGGGCTCGGGGGGTGAACACCTCACATCGCACCATGGCCAAAATAAAATAAATTAATAAAGCCTCTGACCCTGAGGCCCAGGACAACAGACCTGGGTATACCCCTCCCACCCCCATCAGCCACCCCCTGACAGTTGATAGGTTGCTTTCGATGAATAAGTTGCATAACAAGTTGCTTACAGTTACTACAAGCCTTCAATGGTTTTTTATATATATATCTTTTCATTTTTTTGAAATCCGAATCCTCAGGATTACGTCATTGGGATACCTGATCTTGCTCTGTGGGTGTGGTAAAGAGAGAAATAAAAACAAAACAAATATTTATAATGGTCATATGCTAAATGTGGTACCTTTGTGAATTGAATCTGTTCTGTGTCTGAATTGTCTGTCTGCTAACAAGAACGTCATGATTCTTTCTTTACATGTAATTCTGTTGATCCAGAGACCACATACTAAACATATCCAACATCTAGCTATTATTCAATCATGAGTATAAAAGCTTAAAACTAAATGTTAATATTAAATAAAAATATTTCTGTTAATATAATTATTTTTCCAACCCACATTCTAGTTTATCTAGAAAGAGTTGGGAAGAGCAATGGTTTTAGGTTCTAAATTAGCATTTACAAGTTTGCTGGGTTCAAACCGCACCATCACCAGGCTGCTTTGGAAAAAATGCACTACACAATACTACACACTAATCACACATAACATTATAACCACTGTCTGTGAAGTAAAGATTTTTTATTATGATTATAATTTTATTATTATCTCTTAATCATGGCATGGCTCATATTAAGCTAAAGGCGAGTGAGATGGGCATAGACCAGTCAGTCTGGATGGCGGTAATAATGTTATGCCTGAACAGTGTGAATCAGAACAAACTGAATCATAACATGATATAATAAGAATATAATTCTCCGCATTTAACCCAATCTGTGCAGTGAAGCATGCGCTAGTAAACACACACTAGGGGGCAGCAGACACGCACACAGTGAGCAGTCTTAGCCAGGGCAACCGGGGAGCATTTATGGGTTCAGTACCTTGCTCAATGACTGGAAATTGAACCAGCAACCTTCTGTTTACATAACCGCCAGCACATAACCAAGGCTGCTACGAGGATGTAAATTAAAAATACATTCTTGATAATCAGGGTAAAATCTTTATTAGAGTCCATGCACAGATTGTTTTCAAATTAAGAATTTTATTTTTTTGTCTGACATCTCTCGATCATTTGGTTGTTTAAAATGGTTAAACAATAGTAGGTTTTGTTTAGTTCAGTTAGTGATCAGCTTTACGTATAAGCTGTTCAACAAAAGTCTCTGACACGGTAAGATTCAGAGATTGTGGTAAAAGAAACAAATTGCTCAAGCCGTTAAACGGGTATTTTGTACACAGCTGTCAGACAAAGAAAACAACTTTATCAGAAAGAATAACACACTTCACAAAGATTGTTTGTAGGTGTTTTTGATAGGCTAGAAATATGTGACATTAACTTAGATACGAGTGGAATGGTATGAGTAATCATCTTAAACATTTATTACGGGCTTTGAATTTTGTGCCAATGCTTAAGTAACAATTATAATCGTTTATAATAATTTTTGTCAACCACTTCAACGTTACGTTTCTTTTTTAACGTGTAATTCTGTTGATCCAGAAATCTTACACTAAACATATCAAACATTCAATCATGAGTGTAAAAGCTTAAAAAGGGTTTATGTTAAATAAAAATATCTGTGTTAATATTTTTTTTCCAACCGACGTTCTGGTATATCTAGACAAAGATTTTATCCTGGTCTGGGTGGGCGGCACAGTGGCTTAATGTTTGCATGTTCCGCTTGGGTTTACTCCGGGTACTCCCACAGTCCAAAAACATGCAGGTAATTCAAATTGAAGAGACCAAATTGTCCATGACTGTGTTTGATGTGACTTGTGTATTGTTTGAAGCTTGTGCGACGATGAACGTTCCCTGTCATGGATATATGACCTCAGGTTCTTTACTGAATTCCACCAATTCTTCTTCTTATATGACATAAACATTCTTGTCTGTGGAGATGCCCAGTTGGTTGTTAAGACAGCCTGAACCAAAATTGTAGAATTGGTGGGCTGGAGTAAAGCACTACTGTGTGGCCTGATTGTCTCAGTGTTACTAATCTAAACGGCATTCAGTTCATTTAAAATATTACTTTTTGTACTAAAAGTGTGTCAATCTAAAATTATATTCACAGTATATTTATTAAGCAGTTAAAAAGACCAGAAGAAGAATAACCCCGATGTCTCGTAGCCACTGAACCACAATTTTCAAGCCATCTGAAAATTAGGTTGTTTGTGTAAAGTAATTATTACACATGCTTATATCTACAAAGAGCGTGCATGAGCAAATAATAGCATCTAGCAGACATTCAGTTATTTTTATGATGCAAATAACTGAGGGCTTTGCTGAAGATCCAAAATTGGTACTTTGGTAGTCACGTGAGCACTAGTTCTGTGAATCTATTGCCGAGCTACCACTGCCCTACGTCAAATGTCAGAGCTTAACGTCATGTAGTCATTTGACCAAACCCTGTAGGAGTGGCAGGAGACAAAAAGGATTTGAATGTGCTCATTATAAGTGGTGTGGCATAAATGCATTGATTTACTTAGAACAGATAATGAAAGAAAACGGGCTTGGTTAAAGTTAAAATGCACAAATATTATAAGAGAGCCAGGCGTCTGCGAACAACAAGCAAAACAGGAAATTCTTTTCACTGTCACGACAGACAACCTACATCAGTCGTAAATGGTTTAAGGTTATCCATTCATACATGAATAATGGCCTTTACAAACCATATGTTTTCTATCGCACAGCTTATGTCATGTATGATCACTCTTGTGTTATATCTGTCAACCACATTGCTCTTAAAGATTTTATTAGTTTAATTTTTTTTGACAGTTTTAGTAACAAATCGTTTTGTGTGTGAAATAGACTGTCGAACAGGTTGCTCGTTTGAGTATTGTTTGTATTTTTGCATTGTCCCTGCAAATGTAGTTTTAAAGTCACTATATGGAAAACACAGTGACAACCATGCAGTGGTGGGGATTGAACTAACAGATATACGTTAATCAATAGCCGACAACTTTAACATATTAGAAGGTAGGGATTAAACTCCATATTCTCCTCTTATCCGAGGTGTGTTGACTATTTTGAGCCCAGATATTTACAGATTTTTTCAAGATTTACAGTTCTGGAAAAAAAGATACCAGTTTTATTTTCACTAATGTTACAGTGACCAAACAATGCAAAGTGATGTTTTATTCAATTAAATGTAATAAGAAATATATATGAAGCATGTCAAGCAGAGTTATTTCGCTGGGCAAAAGGTAGGAAACTGCCTGGAGGGGTTGCCAGTCTATCATGGAGCAAACGCTTCCACTTTGGATAAATTTGCATCTACTATAAGTTGTAGTTACTATAAGTGTCTTTGGATTGTGGGAGAAAACATAGCGGACCCACAATGCTCAACCTAGGTAACAAATCCTGGACCTTACTGAGCTACCAACTGAGCCATTGTGCCAGCCTTTGGAACAGAGGTGTCAGAAATGCATGGAAGAATACATTCTATTGGAATACTGTCCATTACTTTGACATTGAAAATATTTAACAATCATTATAATACTTTTTATTGTTGAAAATTAAAGCAGGACATAGAAAGAACTTCTCATCCTTAAACAATGGCTCGGGTCACAAAATGGCTTTCTGGATTTGTCTGACTAATCTGGGGGGGATGGGTGAACCCACTGAACTCAAGCAGTTCGGTAAATTATTTTAAGTAAAAACATTATTGATATATTTATTTGATAAAAATAGTAGGCAAAATCGATGTCTACAATTTTCACTGTTCGTTTGGCTATTGATAATTTTACTTTTGCTACTCTTACAAAAATTGTATTTAAAAAACTACCAATTTCATATAAAAGCAGCGCCCACGAGTAGCAGTAAGATTTTCCACTGCACACCAACGTCAATAATCTGAACTAACCGGTTTGTGTAACTGGTCGGCTGAGTGCCACCTTAGTCAATAGGATGCACATTGTAGCGCTGGTCCAAAGGGAGGGATAAATAGGGAGGGTTGTGTTAGGAACAACTATGCCAAATCAATAATGAGGATCATAGTCCTCAAGAGCTGACCATGCAAGGTCGAGGAAAAACAATCTAACATACAGCTATACTGTTACATTATAGAACCTGACAGCTGTTAAATGAATTTATAGTACCTAGAACAAAATATTAAAAGCAACTACATATTTGTATTTGGAGTTGACACCATAAGAGGAAAGCATTTTCAGAGCACTGCACATAAGCAAAGCAATTTTACTGTTACAGTTACAAATATTTTTACTACACAATGATCCCACTTGACTGGGGACAGCTTTAGCAAAACAGACATTATGTTACCAAATGTAACAACATTAACAAATTTACAGATAAGGCTACTAAGGCTATTACCAATTAAACACAGCAACTTATACTGCTCAGAAATACATAAAAATGCAAGACTTAGCACTCGTCGATGACAGCACATCAGGCAAATTTGCCGGGATCTTCTACTGGGATCCAGGGCTTAAATTCCAAACGATGTTATTGACCAATTCGTCTCCATAATCTGCATACAAAATAGACTGGCTATGTCTAAGGATGAAGAGAAGGAAAGGGAAGGACAGTAGATGGATCAACATCCTCTCCATGATGTGTTACTGCATCTTTTACTTTGTGATTTTAGGGAGAAAGTGTTAGTAACACATGAACATAAAACAAACACCAACAGGGTGAGAAATCAAATTGGTTGAGAAATTTCCCTGAGGGAACCACCTAAAGGGATCAATTAAGTTCTATCCATCCATCCATCCATCCATCCATCCAAATATCTATCTATCTATCTAAATCTAATAGGGCATTTACAAAACCCTGCTAGAGATTCTGAATAACTATAAGGGAACAAAGTCATAGCATGTGGGCACAACCGGGGCAGAAAAGGCCCAGCAGAAATCTCAATAGAGCCTGTGGAATATAAGTGTGTATATAGATGTATTTTAATAACAAAACATCTATGGTATTATCAAGACATGGCTTGTATATGATTTTATGTAACTGTATTCCACAGAGCTGTGATTTTTTTAATTTGTTTCTCCCAAGTGCAAAAAAGAAAGTAGACACGATTTCTAACATTGTGCTACAACTTATTTGCTTATATATTGTCCAGCCACACGTGCTTTTGATGGCTGCTGTGTATTGCTCATAAAAGCAAGCCTCATTTTGTGACCTTGCTTAGTGACTATATTAGATGTGAAAGGCACACTTAACTGATTTTGGTAGGAATCCATCCATGCAGATCAACTTTGACCTTCCATTTTTGACTGGTATGTTTGCTCTATGAATCCTCCCCCACGTTCCCTCCAGCAGCTGTGGGATGCAATGCAGTCTGCATGGCTCCAGATACATTTGACAACCTTCCAGCTGCTGTCCATGCTGCACCCAGTGGTTAATCTGGATTTATGGGTGGTTATCATAATAATGCGACTTGACAGGTTTAATTTTTTAGACAATCTACAAACAATTCCTGGGTGTGAGCATTTAAGGGCCATGTTGTCATGCCCGCCCTTAAGCCAATGCTATGCACATTTGACAATGTTTTTTTTTAATCATTACTAGATGTCACCAGCAGGGCTCCACTGTAAAAAAAGAAAAGAGAAATCACCAATTACTATTGATTTGCTAATCACACAACTTTCCCACGCCATTAGTTTTAGCTAAGTGTTCTAAAGTTTATTATATTTTTTCTGTTGTTTTTCTATATAATTTTCAATATTGACTTGTATTTTTTTTCCATTTAACTTGAAAAAATTGAGACACTTGGAACAAAGAGTTGGCATCCAAAGATCTCTAAGAAAAAAATGAATGTAATATTTCAATATGCCATATTGAAAAGTGCCATACATATCACGAACCCACACGTATTGATTAATTAATTCCTTAGTTGTACCACTAATCCCATTCAGGGTTGTGATTGGTCTGACGAACTGGAAACAAGGACAAAACACCTGGGATGGTTCCATCACAAATTTTTGTACTGAGAGAAGAAACCAGTCACACAAGGAGAACATGCAAATTCCACACAGAGGGGACCCAGACCCAACTTTTAAGTTTTGTTCAAATGCAGCAACAACAAAAACAAATAACCCAAGTACCCAGATATCTTTACTGGTAAAGTTTACATGTTCTACCTGTGCCGTTTGTAAGTCTCTAATACTAGCGCCCTAAAAACTAATACTAATTGAGATACTTTTTTAAAATAATGTAAGATATTTTTAATAATACTATTTCTATACAATATTGAATGTATTAAATGTTTGGTAAATTTGTATATTTTGCCCAAATAATTAATGTTAAACCTATTAAACAGTGATGCTCCTATTTTTAACTTTACTTTACTTTAGTTAGGTAATTTAGTTGTAAGAATATTTTATAGGCTTTGTCATTTTTGTTAATAATAACAATTTAAAATTGTTAATAATAACAATAATGATGATATACATTTACATTAGGAAATTAAAATAAGTTTATTGGAATTAATTAGAAATCTGAATGTTTCCTCTGAGCTGTTTTGTTTTCTATGACACTCCTGGCTCTTTGTATTCTGGAATGCCTTTCATATGTCACTAAAAGTCCTAAACTGTAATGGGTGGAGGACGTATTATGAGGTACCTGACTACCAACGGTAGTTTCAACACACCCAATCTACGAGACTTGTGTGTGTGGGCGTAAGGGCAACACGTATTAGGTTATGGGTTGGATATTGAACTGGCCTTTTAACCAATATGCAAATATTTGCCAGTATATAACCAGCATCACCTAGGATGTCTGCCTTAGTCATCTTTCAGGTGCACCATCAAGGAGTACCAAAATGGGATACAAAACATTATGCTGCTTCAATTTTATCATCGCACTCTACATATCAGGTAGTTACATTTATGTTGATTTATACTCATTTTTGACATGTTTATTAACACATTTTTTAACATTATTAACAAATAACTCAAAACATCATGGTGCTATATA
>JAOUQU010000007.1:3653691-3665572 GCA_028566735.1 Ammoglanis amapaensis
CGCTGACACGGGGAGAACATGCAAACTTCCACACAGAAAGTCCCCAGCCCGACCCGGGGATCGAACCCGGGACATCTTGCTGTGAGGCGACAGTGCTGTAACCACTCAGCCACCGTGCCACCTCCATGTGCGTGCGTGCGTGCGTTTCCCGCCGTGTTTGCAAGGGTTTCCTCCAGGTGCTCCAGTTACTTCTGACAGTCCAAAAACATGCAGTTAATCTGAGAGACTGAACTGATCGTGAGTGTGTTTCTGTACCCTGCAACAGTCCGATGACATGTTCAGGTATTTAGTGCCCTGTGTGTGTTAATAGATGGATGTCCAGTTTGACACACTTTCATGACAGGCGCTGTAAGATCAAACTATCGAAGATTATTAACACGACAGACACGTGGAGAACATACAAACTTACCGACTCTTGGAACCTGTCATCGTACGACGAGAGTGCTAACCACCTAGCAACCACGTATCTAACCCCGTAAGGGATCAGTGCACGGACGACGGACTTCAAAATTCGAAACAATGTTTTTGTGGACCAACTCAGCACCATGTTCACGCGACACAAACACAACAAAGACCAACAAATTTCGTTTGTGTTACGAAACAAAAGCAGCCAGTTTAAGTGTTTTTGGAGTGATTATAATAAATTAGCAGCTAATTACAAACTAATTTGAAGAAGAAAAATAAAAAGAAGGAAGTACGCTTAATCCATCAATCATCTAGTTTTATCTGCACTTAATCCTATCTAGGGTCATGATGGGATAAACTAAACACCTGAACAGGTCACCAGGGTACAGACACACACAAAACTTCAGTATCCTCAATTAACCAGACTGATTGTCTTTAAACTGTAAAAGAAAACCTACACAGACACAGGGAGAACATGCAAACCCCCACATAAAACTTAATAATGACATTTATAATTGTTATCACAGTGGACTTCAGGGAATCCAACTGTCGGCACTCGTTCTGTAAAACATTTGTACTCGTTACTCGAGGAAACCCAATATTAAATGCATTTCTCTAAAGAACAGATCTTATAGTCTTTAAAATGTAAACAGTTGTTTATTTAAACAGGCTTAAGAATCAGAATCGGATTCTTCAATTTATAAGCACTTTTAGGGGGGTTGCAGGTATTCATAGATTCACACAATTCGCGGTAGGTTCTGGGGGGAGATGTATCCTAATGTTTAGGGTACAAGACTGGTAACGGGACGCTGGTTTAAACCTCACCAATGCTAGGTTGCTGCTGCTGGACCCTTGAGCGCTGCTCTTTACCCTCGTTCCTCAGACTGTCACTGTAAATGTAATATTATTAATGAATTATTCACCGTAATGAATAATGAGCAACACTGTGACCTCAAAGCAGGGAGGTTCCTTTGACATTAGTGTCTGCGTGTCTTTCGTCCCACAGTCCAAAGACTAGCAGGTCTAGAAGATCTGTTCTGGTCCACAATGGTGGAGTAACATCCCACCCAGGGTGTTACTGTGTGCCTCGGGGCCAGTGGAAAGCTCGAATCCATCGTGAACCCGTTTGGCGGAGCGGTTAAGAAAGTAAGTTAGTATTAGTATTCGTGGATCGAACGTTAAGGTCCAGCGTTAGACTAGTCGAGTACTAAGTGCGACTGCACGGTCATCTGCACATCAGTGTTGTTAGTCTGAACTAACCGGGGTTCGAATCTCGACAACAACAACATTAAACTAGATAGAATATGTGATCCATTTCGATCTACATGTGAAGGGCACGCGTGTGATACTGAGACCACCAACATACACACAAAGTCTTCTGTCGTTTCTGAGGTTGCACAGAGACTTATCACCGCTGTGGTCCGGACTGGATCAGGCGCCCATGTGAATAAAGGTCCAGTACAGCACGGACGATCTAATAATGAATAAACAGTAGAGTAGAGACGAATCGGAGGGGCGTGTGATGATCAAACTTTAACTGGGCAATAGACTCACAATCAAGAAAAGTACTGCAAACAAAAATGGATAATTTTCTTTTCTTCTTCCTCGTCTAACATAAAAGATCAACATCGAAAAACAAAACAAAAAACACCCCGAAAACAGAAATGCTCCCTGTAAACTTTGCAAAATTGTTTCGCACAAAACTTTGACTTGTTCAATGACAGGAAGCATCTAGCCAAAGTGCTTGTAAAGCTATAATTCAGTCGTAGTGTTTAAAGACGTCATATAATTCAATGAATTGAAACGTCTGTCAGTTCTGAGGGTCCACTTTTAAAATCAGGGTGACCTCCGGATCTTGGAGGTAGCGTTTCACCTTGTCGTGGAACTTCTCTCGATAAATATTAAACTCCATTATACTCGCAGGCTTCTCTTCCACCCAGAACTTATCAAACTCATACGCCAGGTAACCTGAAACACACGGAGGGCAAGAGAAAAGGTGAGGTCAGAAAATTCAGAACACAATCTCAACCTGACTTCTGCTTTTGGAGAAATTCTGCCTTTCTGGAAAAATTTCCTTCTGGATAAATAAAGAAAGAAAGAAAAGTGAGTATGTACTTAGGTAAGTAAGTAAGTAAGTAACTAACTATCTTTCTTAATTAAAAATTTACCATGTTGATCGAGTGATACAAACCGGTTTTCCATCCACCAATGACAATGTGCCATCAAAAACTTTGAGGAGAAAAACAAAACAAAACAAAAAGACATGCCACCACTAGGCACCTAGCAATCGCAAGGGCTCAACCACCACGTGTGCTCATTGCTGCCCTCTAGTGTGTGTTTACTAGTGTGTGTGTGCGTGTGTGTAAATGTGTTTCGCTGCACATATTGCATTAAGTGTGGAGGATTGATTCAAAAGTTTGTAAGCACATAGTGGCTTTAGTGATTATTAAACGGACTCACAGTAGAGCTGGTGGAAATGGCTCAGGTCTGGTTTCCCCACCGCCGTGTTGTAGAAGTGAGGCTTCAGGGCGCCGCTCCTTAATAAACTATAGGCCATTTCTGTCAGGTTAATGCCCACTATGGCGTAGGAGTACCTGAGAAAAGAGGGGGGGAAACATCAAAACATCAAATGTAAAATAAAGCAGGTTAAGACATTAAACTGTATAACGGAGGGGTGTGAATATGTAGTTTTTGTACGTCCCTCTAAAAAGGGGGAAAGAATCAAGTGATGAATCTAATATGCAAGATTTAAGAAGTACAGAATAATATTGAAGCGACTCAGATGCAAACTAACACAGGCAAGCTAATTTAAAACATAAATATCAAGGATAAAACAAGGCGCCTTGATGACTATAGATAAATATTCCACAGATTCATATAACTGGTTGTCGTACTGACTTGCATGTGCAGGTCCCCTGGTACCCACCCCATTACCTATAGTGTGGATGGCCATGACTTACCCTAGGTTTGGATGGTTGGCGTGGGACAGGACATGCCGTGCTTCTCGGGTGCAGTTTTCACTGAAGAAACTGATCACAGGAACAATCAGATATAATAAATCTATCCATAAATGTCGGTTCGAACATGATTTTTCAATTGAAAATCACAAAATCGTCTCGATCACGTTCTGTATTACGTTCAGAAACTGACACTGTTCTGTTCTGTGTTCCTTTTGCTCCTGAATAATTACTGATCTACAAGATCGTTTAAGATCTACAGGACGTAATAATAAAAATACCAACTGTGAGCTAAACGCGATGACGCACAGAATCGGCGTCATTACATGTTCAGCTTCTGAAATGAACCGTAACGTCTTTCCAGTACTGTGGAAGCTGAGAGTCTGAGAATGTAGGAAGGGGTTAAAACACTTAGAATTGTTTTTATATAGTGTTAGATAGTTTGCCTGATAAAAACGCTGACTGATCTATCTCTATGAGGCGACTTTAACCCCGGTGTAGATGAGTGTTGTGTAACGGATTCGCGGGGAACATATCAGCTCGTGTGTAGCATTAATAAACGATCTCGTCATCCAGCAGATCCGGTGATGTTCAGGAAAGAGATGTTCACAGAAATTAACTCAACTTAGTTCTTTACGACAGAACATGATGGATATTGGCCAGCTTTGGGCTATTGGTTTCGGGCACAGGACTAGCGATCCAAAAGATGCCGGTTCAAACTTCACTACTGCTAGGTTGCTCCTTTGGGGTCCCTGAGCAAGACCCTTAACCCTCATTGCTCAGACTGTGTTACTGTACTGTAAGGATAATGACGTCTGATAAATACTAACCGAATGTAATCGAGACGATCTTTTGAAAACACAATTCATTTTTCCTAACAAACCATCTCATTAGATCCAGAACAACAAGAACAACAAAAATAATGCACAACTTCAGGTCTAACTGTTCACGTTACTTACACCAGGTTCACCAGGCCCAGCATGCCCATCCCTCTGAAGTCTGTCTTCGGGTCATCGCCCTGAAAACCGATGTCGCCCCACTGCTTGGTGAACCGAGATTCCAACTTCACTGACGGCATCAGCAGATCCCACAACTATCCATAACGACAACAGTCTTCAGCTTAACGTCGACATTAATTGACTGAATTCACGTTCACTTAGTACATCCCACAGGTATTTCATATAAAATCATACAGCACACAGTAGTCTGCAGCCTCCTAGGGCTTGTTTAGTATAAACACTAGGGGTCAGGAGTAACTAGGCGGCGCAAATAAATGATCAGAGACGTAAAGATGCTTCACGAGTCGGTTAAGAATCGATTTACTTAAGGCACGATTCAAAGAAATAATAATGTTTTATTCTACATCTGTATTTGTGTAATGACAAAGACATTCCATATTCCTATTCCTGTTTAATAGTTTGATGTTCACTTCAAACAGCAGAGGGCGCTGATAATATGTGCCAAACGCTGAATTATATGACTAAGCGCAAAACTACACCATCGCCTCAACGGCATCGTTTTCCTTTTATAATTCTGTGTTGAGGTCATATGCACCACAAAATAATTCACTGCCACATCACTAGAGGGCGTCGAGTTTTTGAAGGATTGAGCACATTCGCTTGTAGCCTCCGGGACAGTGACATTATTTAGATATAGCCAATCGATATATTAAACAACGAATGCTTTCGAATGTTGGATCATACACACATACAAACATCGTAAACATTACAAGCTATAGTTTTGATGGCCTATAGTGGGCCCCCTTGTGGTCTGTGTCGTTTCAATACATGTTTAGAAACCTTCAGAAGTGCATGGCGGGCGACGCGGAGGTTATGTTTTGCAACGGCTGATTTGCTACAGTATAAATCAACCTGTAGGCTTTATACCGAATAGTTCATACCTCATATTATTTATTGCATGTATTAGTTACATGACATTTACTATTTAGATCAAAGTAATCATACATTAATCCAGCACCCTGACTTGTATCAGATCGGACTTCCATAATCCCTTTGGAATGTGTTGCGTGTGCCCACATAAGCTTGTTAAAAACAAACCATCTTTGTGTTACCATCTCTGAATAACTCACCTTAAGCAGCATCCGTTCATGTTCTTCATTCTCGGAGTCATAAACCTCTTTCCTAAGATCTTCAACACACGTGAAGAGAGCGCTATAGCCACTTATTTGCACGAGACACTGCTTAAGATGAACCTTAAACCTAGAAAATGAAAATGATTCACCTGGATGAGGTACACGAGGATCAAAGCGACAAAGAGTTGAACACACATCTGTTCTGCCCGTCATCTCTCGGATGTAACCCGACACATCTGTTCAGGTTTGATCACAAAACTGTTGATTTTCTGGAACATCAGTTTGGTTAAATGATTAAATATTTATCATCAAGCTTAAACCGTCTCGTTGTTTACACACTGAAAACTGACTTCGATAAAAACCTGCTATTGTTGCTCGATTACTTTCATGTATATTTGTTTATAGGACTGCTAGTCAAAGATCTCAGACTTTCCCCCAACTGTTTAAGTCCAGGTTAGAAACTTTTCTCTTCTCTCGTGCATATGAGTAAGCTCTAAATGTTTGCATTTACTTTTACTAGATTCATTTTGGTTTGCTTTAAACCTTTAAGATTTTATTTGTAAAATTGTTTGAAACCGAATCTTAATGAGGTTCTAGATCTCGGGATTGTTTAAACGATTGTAAATATTTTAATATTTTACTTTCTATGGGAAGAACTTTGAATTGCCTGTGTGTGTGAACGGTGCTGTACAAATAAAGCTGCCTGGACTTTATTAATCTATTCACAAAGAATGTGTTCAGGTTACAGTGGAACCTCGGGGTAACAAAGGTTACCAAAGGTTGGGGGTACAAATCCAGGCTCTGCTACACGGCCACTGCTGGGTCCTTGAGCAAGACCCTTAACCCTGTCTACTCCAGGGGCTGACCCTGCGCCCCAACTTCCAGACAAGTATGATATGCAAAGAGACATCTGTACATCTGTATATGTGTAATGACAAATAAAATTTGAATTTGAAAGTACTGACTGCATTATCAAAAATAATTTTATTTTTTTGTTTCATGCTTCTTTGTTTCTCTGTAAAGCTGCTTTGTGACAATATCCATTTGTGAGAAACCAAGTCAGGAATTACAGTAGCAGCGTGACACATAAAATACTGCGGGACTCCTTAAAACAGTAGCCATAACACTCTAACAATCCATCAAGCGGTATGGCTTCGTAGCTTATTGTAGCTATTTTTACAGATTACTGCCGTGTAATGCATAAAAATCCATCTACCACATACAATCCATACACCAGGACTAAGACACACCGGGTTATAAGGCGCACTGTGGATTGTTTAGAAAATTAAAGACATCAGAAATAGTCTTATAGTCTGAAAAATACGGTAATCTTGATGTTTGGCTCTGGCTGCAGCTAATAAAAGGAGTATTTTTAGTGTCCAGATCTCCACTCTTAGATTACACAATTTTAAACATGCAAATGATTATCATTTAACTCCCAGTTCACTGAATAAATGTATTAAAAATAACATTTCAGTTTTGTGCATTCTTATGGGTCGGCTTCTGTCTGCTAGAGTTATTGTTTGCAAGGCATAAACATGGAAGTCCATGGAAGAGTCCAGAGATAGACAGTCCATTAGGCGTAACCTTGATTCAACGAAGTCTGTGTTAATGTCACAAACGAGACTATTGGTGTTTCTCTGTGTGTGTGTGTGGGGGGGGGGGGTCAGCAGTGTCAGGATATCATGTCATAACTGACTGCAGCATCGGTACATCCAAAGTCTCAATCTTTATTAATTGTATGACAATTCGTTTTACAACAGACACCAAAAGCCTGCAAGATTTTTATTGCAAGATGTGGCTTCAGGCTACACATTTTTCCAACACAAAACTTTACAACCCATCTGTGTGTTCATTTAGAAAAACAAAATGATGCTTTGAAATTGTTTCAAAACAGGAATTATGGCTCCTTTGTGTCACTAGCTACAATGATGTCCTAAAGTCTACAGAAGCTGCTAATCATCATAAGAGCAAAATAGTGACCAGCAGAAAATAAACTGCTAAAGCATTCTAAAAGTGACATACTGTGTGAAGATCAAACATCTTGATACTATTTATGTGCAACTGAAGATGACAAAACAAACCAGATTAACGCTTATTAAAAAGCTCTTTTTCTTTCAACATCCCTGCATTTCTCCTGAAATGACATTTTCCAGACTGTTCCTCTCATCGTTCATCTCTTAGACATGCAATACATTTCCCTATGTATTATTCAACAAGACAAGCATCATGCAAAGCCCAGGGACTCATGGGACTAAAAAACTTTTAAAGTCTACCAAATATTTAACCATTCAAAAAGAGCTTTAACAGAAACTTGAAAGAACGTGTCAAAGACAGAACCAAAACTCCACATGTAAGTAAAACGGCCTTTTAAAATTTCCACAAGGGTACTTAAGTGGCGCGTCGGTAAAACATGATAGCATTCCAAACTTGTTGGTTGAAAACTTGTTGGCAGCTCTGCAATCCGGCTAGACTGGGCGCCTACAAGAACAAGCATTAGCTGTTGTTCATTTAGGGTGGAAAACAACTTCTGCTAGGTGAACGATGGCAACTGCAAATAAATAAATAATAATATAATCAGGATGTGGCTCTCCATACACAAAGCTGATCCACATACATATGGTCTTGTGCAGGTGAAAAGATAGGTTTTACACTTTGTTTACATACATCGTAATAAGGTTCACCATTTCTACAAAGTCATGAGATGACACGATGGCTAACAGGGTAGCACTGTAGCCTCAAAGCACAAAGAACCTTTGTTGATCAAATGGTTAGCTAGGTTTGCTCTGTATAAAGTTAACATGTTCTCCAGATGTGTGTTTGGGATCCTTCTAAAGCCATCATCCATAAACATATCACATAGATAGGATCAGTCTATCTGGTGATTGAACCCAGGAACTTGCTGTGAGGTGACAATGCCCCCCACATAGCTACAATCAAGAAAAAATATATAATAAAATTAGGAGAAATTGCTAAAGGGATAAATAAACTTAAAAGTTCCGAGACTAGGATCCTGACCAGGACAAAATAGCTATTTAAAGTGAATAAGTGCTCTAAACAATACCTGTTTATTTATGCAATCACTTTCCATCATTAATTAACTGTACGCTGCTGCCCTTACAGTCAATAAACTAGTTTTCAAAGATAATTTCCATACAATATGTCAGGTAAACTTTAAAATGATAGAACGGGACAAACAGGGCATCCTTATTGACAACGAGAGACATATAAACCTTGTAGAGAATAAGTAAGTCAATGATATCATGCCCTTAAACCTCCTGCTGTTAAAGTAACAGTCAATAGAGTCAATAAAGTTCTTACAGTAAAAGAGTGAGTCTCTCCTAAAGACTGATGACCAATCTATAGGACAATCTGTAGAGAGGGCAGGATCGGTGAACGCATCTACAGCAGTCCGGTGAGAGTTATGCTGATCGTAGCAATACACTAATAGACTCATAAACCTTCCCTGTCCTACACAAGGCCTTTTAGCCAATGTCATTTATTGGTATAGGGTGAGACGGATATGATGCTTTTTAAGCAATGACCGGGTTTCATTCTGGAAATGTATCAGTCTGCTTGGTGTTATTCGATCAAACTGCTGGAAAGTGATCCATACACACTGGAATTATATCCAATGCTAGTAACCAGTCAGAGCTACAGCATAATCTTTTATAAATTGATTATTTGTGGTGAATCAAATGCAACTGGTTCATATACAATAGATGGATAGATGGATGGATGGATACAGTAGATCATTTACAGTAGATTGATAGATGGATGGATGGATGAATGGATACAGTAGATCATATACAGTAGATTGATGGATGGATGGATGGATGAATGGATACAGTAGATCATATACAGTAGATTGATAGCCGAGTTTGCATCGGTGTGTATTTGTGTTGGTCTCTAAACCCAGACCTGTTCAGGTGACCTGTTCAGGTTTTGGTGTATTCACCCAGTATATGTACCACCTAATCCTGGAATGGATATGTGGTGGTAACACCAAATAATGGATGGATGGATGGATGGAAAAAAAAACTCCATTCATTGGTTCACCGTGTCACTGCTATATGTCAGAATAGTCAGTATGGAATGCTGGGATTGCCTCGTCACCATTGAGAAGGAATTGACACTTGCTCATCATCATTAAACACCTATTATGTCTATAAACAAATAACTTTATAGCGTTTAAGGCATCTAAGAATTTAAAACAGCCGTCTTATAGTAAGCATAAATAGGATGATGATAAATTCTGACTATGCCGAGAGATCACTAGGTTCTCGAGCAGACCCCTGGTTTCAAACTTTGCCCCGCAGACACTGTGGCCCCAGTATACACGAGTTTCATTTACATATTCTGCATTCCTTCAAACTCTCTGTACATACATACCAGTGGCTTGATCAACTACAAGGTGTAAGTAATAAGATTAAGAGGTGTGTAGTGTGAGACCCAGATTGATTGTCTGAATCAGTTAAAAGTATCCAGACGACTGAATAAAACCACCACCTACACTACAGACACTGCAGACGTGCAGTAAGAACCCCAACACGTGCTATTCTGACTGTAGAACCGTTCTAGATTTTGATTTTCAGAAAAAGCAAATAGAAACACGTCTGTCGGTTCGATGGTGCTTCGGTTTCAACGCTGGATGCATTTCTTCTGACCTCCAGGGTGAAACAATACTGCAGGACTAACAAAGATGAGAAGCGCAGAGCAGACTTATAACTTTTATTAGGCAGCACATATTACATTTATATGTCCATGCAGGCAATTCCATAAAAGCTTGACAGATACATTTGTTTTTCAAACGATGCATTTACAGTGAGCTGCTGCAATCAATGGATGTTCCATCTGTTTTCATAGCTACACACTGACTGTTCATTTGTTAGAAAATAAAAACCCACCCAGAAATTAAACCGAACCACAGTGCTGATTCAAAACTAACCTGGCACTGTCAATCTGTGTTATCATCAGCCGATCACCCAGGCCTCACTCCTCCAGCTTCCTGTTTGTGGAATCTAAAATTTGAGCTATGATGGAATATTTCATTACTCTCATCACACACACGTGTGGTTCATTTTCTCTGGTCATGTTTGCTGTACCGTGGTCCTGCCATGCCTCTGGACATACCCACTAGCTTTCAAATCCTTTAAAAAAATCCATTAAAATCCGGCGCGGTCTCTAATAACACCACCAAGCAGCTTCTAGCTTATGAATTATCTTTTCAAGACAGATTAAATAAGCACTAGGACCAAGCCCAGTAGGTGGAATTCTTATTTTCTACCCTACTGATAAGGAACAATAACAAATTATTTTTCCCCCTGCAGTGTTATTGAAATTCACACTCACAAAGTCTTACTTTCCCATCTAAAAATACACACACTGTGCATTAATAGCTGCATTTATCAATTACAGCAAGCCTAGTCCGATGTTAAAACATGCACTATAGTATGGCCAAAAGTATGTAGACATCTAATCCTGACCTTGCAAACCAATCCAATCTGAAATTACCCTTTGGTGTCTGTAAGAAACCACTATAAAACTTCACGGGCACAATAGCAATTTGTGCCAAATCAGTCAAAACTAGACGTTAGGTGTCGCCACAGTAAACAGTGGTAAACATCATTAATTTGGCATGGCTTTTTGCTTTTTATGAATGCCCTTCCTGACACAGGCTCAACACAGGCACTACTATGAACTGGTTTGTGCATCCTATGGGCTAGGATGGTACCAAACAAACCATGACAATACCAAATGCAGGAGGGAAAGAGGTAGATATTATTTATAGATGGATGGATAAATGGGTGAGTGAATGGATGGATAGACAGACAGACAGATAGAATAAAACAATACTGTTTAACTAAAAAATGTATTTGTTTTGACATTTTGAAAGTTTTTTTTCTTTACAATAAAATAAGATAATCCTTGATTAGTCCCAGAGTGAGGAAATTACGAAGTAACTTCATATAACATTAACACAAATGAATTTGCACATGATCTCGCATATGCAAAAAGGTCCAGTGTTTAGATGACAGGACTAGTAATCTGAATGTCGATGGTTCAAACCTCACCACTGCCAGGTTGCTGCTGTTGGGCCCTGAGTCTGCTGAATACTAAATTTAAAACTAAGTTATAATAGATTTCAAGCCATTAACCAAGCAAGCTAATTTAATGAAAGTTCCCGGCGTTAAAGATGCTCAGGTGGCACAGTGAGAAAGTAGGCTTAAACTTAGATCCGAAGTTCAAACACTCAGTGCCCATTAGGGCTGACCGCAATTAATCGATTATTCATTGGTCGACCAAATAAATTACTAGTCGGACAAATTCCATTGGTCGCAGGAAGAAATAAAAGCTGCGTTTCGTCAAAGGACTTCTGGGACTTTTAATTTGAACAGCGTCACAAAGGAAGACGTGACACTCCATA
>JAOUQU010000007.1:3666476-3681275 GCA_028566735.1 Ammoglanis amapaensis
ATATTGTGTATGCAATTCTAAATGTATGCACACACCCTTCGTTTTTATTTCTTTACCTCATATTTCGAGCTAAGCCAGTATCATTAGCTCCGCTGTCATCATTTATCAACAGGGTCAGCAGCAAGCCCTTTCTCAGAGCCATTATGTAGTATAAATGCACAGACGTAATGTAGCGTAAGCCATACCGCTTGCTGTAATATCTCATTAAATTAGTGTAACAGTTCCTGTCTTAACGATGCAGCTGACATTGTAACTTTTTTTATGTCAGCCTATTTTTTTACTTTTTATTTGAGTACATTTTAATACAAAGCCCAAGGATTAGGTGGATATATAGTTAGCATTTTTATCTATTTTTTGCAACCATTATCAACTAACAAAAGCTGTTAAACAGTAAAAAAGTTCAGAGATTTTGTTGTATTCAATAAAAATAACAGCTCTACAGAAGCACTTCATCTGTTCTGCTCGGAGATTTCTTCATCGATTGACATTGATTATTCTATCAATTATTACAGTGTTATATTGTTATACTAACGCCAAACTTGAACCAATTATTTTTTCATAATTGATTCAATTGAAGAATTGTTTCAGCCTCACTGTATACACTTCTGGTGTGTATTTTTCAAAATATCATTAAAAAGACATGTCCGCCCATTAGGTTTTACCCCTTCCCCCAACTACCCACAGCCTTACCACAGCTTATTACTTGAGTACATTTTGTGTGTTTGTGTCTTCATCCATATTCTTTTACTATGAGATGACCTAAATAGTTTTCTACAGAGATGAATTTAAGATGATCTGTTGTGTGTTCTTGTGAAGAAAGCGATTTTGAGAAGAAATAATACATGCCATACAATAAAAATTAAATAATAATAACAATAATAAGGGTCTATACACAACCTTGGAATAAAGATTTTGAAAATAAAAATTAGTGATGACAATCTACGTACTGTGTGGCACAACTTATCTTGTTATTTGCATTTCGTTTGTGTTTTCTTTCCTTTTCCTCCTGGCATTTACTGCATCCAGTTGTGCAATTACATCGTGTTTACTCTCCACTGTTTGAGGAGAACGACGGTAACACCCTCCCACAATGTGGGCAGCAGCAGGATGCATTTTGTTACCTTCAATTTGAGAGATGCTTACAGATGTGCATATGGCTTACTATCACATCCTTATATATACAACAACCAAACATTATTTTAGTTGCTATTTTTCTAAATAAATGGGTAAAACATAAAACTTTCCCACGAGATCAAGAAAGTATTGATGCAGCTGATCAGCTCAGGCAGCTGGCGGCGCTGACACAATCTATAAAGATCTTAACCTTTTCTCACAAGAAAATCAAATGCGGACAATACAGAGCAATAATAACTTAGTTATTTTCAAATGTAAATATATTTTCATTGATTTTTAATCTGTAAAGTGTAGTGTGTACATGTAGAATATTCCCAAATGTTTGCTGTTTCTTTCATTGGTCTGAAGGCTAAATCTCTTAGCTTAGAAAGTCATAACATTTGCTTTTGCATACTATATAGTACGGGCATGTCCAAAGTCTGACCCGGGGGCCAATTGCAGTCCGTCATCACATTTCCACCGGCCCACAGAATCTAATATAAAATCATTAATACACAGCCCATCAACACTAAAATGTTTGTTGTCTTGATGTTGTCCCTCACACATTTTTATCATTTTGCAAAACGTTTGGACACCCCTGATGTTGTGTGTCCCGATTACCTGACTTGACTGAGGCAGCAAGACAACTGTTATGTTAAAAAAAAATTTTTTTGGTAAATTTGATAACATTTTAAATGCTTTAGAAAATTAAACCATATCAACACAGTATATTGGTTCCTGCATAGCCTTTTCAGTCTGAAACAAATGCCATATAAAATGCAGGCATGGTTTAATTGGTCGTGTATCCTTAGCAATAGTTCATTTGATTTAAAAATCGAATAGCTATTAAACATGTTGTAAATAGTCCCTGATGAAAGCACGTTCAGGTGATTGTCTCTTTCTGCAGCCTCTTCTGCCTTGTATTGACCTAAAGTTTATGATCCATGATACAGGCCTGTAATACCCAGGTCTAATTTAGAAAAATAAATCCTGCTTTTAAAGCTGTTAACAGACTAATGCTTTTAACCAGAGCCCATGGATTCCCTAGTAAGAGCATTAAATAGCATTTCGAGTCCAAAAGTCATACACCACGTACAATGCTGGCTTCTAATAGAAGCGGTCCTTCGGCTATTGATGAAACAATCCATCTTCATAAGGGACAGTGAGAAATTCCAATTTAGTTTCTGAAATCACATTATCAGAGTGTATGTATGGCTGTATCTAAATATAGTGTGTGTAAAATGTTTGACCAGATGTAGTTTAATACTCTATCCAATCAATAAACCCTACATGTGAAGTTCTTTGATGCATACTGTATATGTCTATGTATTATTCACCTCTATTTGTTATCTGTAAAAGAATCACCTATCATCATTATGATCAAAACAAAGCTTAGAGCATGTTTTTTTTTTTAATTCAGGCAGTCAGTGTTGCTCATTAGTGGTCACTGCAGAGCTCTTCTTATATATTTGTTGGCCACCTTGCCGTGGGCTTATTGTGCATATTTGGGCATATTTCTGATACCTGCATGCAACTCATACTCTCAGTTCAGATCCAAATCGCTCAACTCAGAAGTTATGACACTTTGTGGTTCTCATAGTTCAACTGACACCAAGCTAAAAGGACGATACAGTCCACTTTACTGTTAAAAGTCTCTATAGGATCTACTCTTCGCATATCTGATTCGTTCATTTATTTGCATCATGTATTGTAAACAGAATACGAGAGGCATGTTTTTTCTTTGCTGTTCACTGTTGTCTCGTATAAGCACTGCAAGAACAGAGTGCATCAGGGTGGAGAGAACATACTCACCATTCTGCTCAGTGACAGAAATGAGAAAGTAAAGCTTCAGCGTATTGCTAGCAGCGTATTGCTAGTAATACTTACCATTGCACAAGCATAGTGAGAAGGTACCTGGCATCATTTGAACTCCCTTGTACGGTTGCTATTGTAACGCACATCACATTTACGTCTTCAGCATTTGCCAGACGCACTTACAGAAGTGCTTCCACACTAGTAAATATTACAATAATATAGTTGAAGTAGATACAGTTGAAAAAACAAAATTTGCAAACCCGAGTGTCATTTTCATTAAGTTAGTGAGTTAGCTTAAGTGTTTGGTAGATAGGTGAGTCTGTAGTTTCTTTTGAAAGACAGAAAGAGACTCAGAAATTCTGATAGACGATAAAAGCTCATTGAACCCACTTAAGAGCGAGGAAAGAGACTATAGTGCTTTACTCCAAATATACGGGTATAGCAGCAATCACTGAATTCAGTCAGTTCTGATTATTACTTCTGGAAAATAATATTAATTATCACTGAGGGTTGGGTTAGGTATCATCACTGATTTGGCATCGTTTTTACATCGGATACCCTTCCTGGCACAAGCCTCTATGTATATCTGGGCTTTGGGACCAGAACTGTTTTATGCATCCTAATGGCAGTGCACCTATAGAACATTTCCTCTAATTAATCTATCTGCAGGGACCCAGACCATCCAGACTGGTGATTGAACCCCATGATCTTTTTGGGGTGACAGTGGCACTCATTTGCGATAACTGGCGCATTTTCAATGTTTCAAAGTTTATTGTATGCAAAGATGATGTTTAAAAAACAGAATTTGACCAGAGGTAAACAGCAAAAAGATTATTTTTCAATTATATGTATAGCAAATTGATTTCACTTATTGCTTTAATGTTATAAAAGTTCAATAATTCAGTAGTTGTTTCCCGTGATGATATAAAATCCTTGGGCTTTTTAGCAGCTTCAACATTACAACATACTACTGAGACTAGTAAACCAGCTTTTTCTGCAAAGTGATGCTTTAAGTGAGACGGGAGCATGTATTATTCAGTAATCAATGTTCAACGTGTATATCCAACATGAACCGAGTACTTACCATGATGAAATCTGGTCAGAAATAAGGACTCAAGATGGAGCGACTTTCCTCTCCTAGAACTGTCATTGAAACACACACCCTCGAACTAAATCCCATAGTAGCCATTTGCTCATTGGCCTATTACTAGGGCGAGGCCAGGCAGTAATTGGCTATTTCACACATGTAAGAGCTGATGTAGCAGGGGTGAAAGGGCATGCAACCAACCTGTCAATGTGTAATGCTATAGCCATCTATCAATTCTTATAAGATACTACGAGACACAACTACGTCTTGGAACAGGCGCATTTTCAAGGCCTTATATCTCATCCAGCAGTTAATTCATTGTGTGTGTATGTGTGTGTGTGTGGGGGGGGGTGATTTAGGGGGTTTGGCTTGGGGGAAGGTGATTCTTTTAGCTACAAAGCAAAGCCCCTAAAATCCTGATCCAACACCCCTGCAAAATGATACTAAGTACAATAGGCTTTGTTTCTATTCACACTTTCAGCTAGACAAAAGTGTAGTGCACACGTTCCCCAAGACATGCCAAATCTATCCAGTGATTGCACAGCTGGTGTTCCTGGAAATTGTCTGTTAATAAACCTGTTAAACAAGACTCTAAAGTAGACATGAGCCCTGTGTTGTGGGCACAATTAAAAGATTTCTTGGGCACACATTAAAAATCTACTGTGGCCCAAGCTGACAGTACATCTACACTCTTAACAGAGTCCCAGTATTAGCATACATGCTACTATGACAAATAATTAACTGCTTCTGGTTCTGGTTCTTTTACCAGCTGAATGACACCAAGTTACAGCCAATATCACTGTTGTCAAAACTGTCTAGAACAGTGCGACTTTTGAAGAGAGAAAGAGACTCTGAGGTTCTGATAGACAATGGAAGCTCGTTCCACCACTTAAGAGCGAGTCTCGATGCCTTCCTCGAGTCCTGGGTGGAGGATCAAGTCTATAAAGCTTGAGGTTGTTTGGTCCTGAGTGGGGTTTGATTAGATCCTGATGGTACTTTGTAGGCCAGGACCATGTTTTGTACATAAAGGCAGTGAAGAGAATGCAGCAGTGATCTGTTTGTGTTTAGGTTTACATGCAAAACTGCAGATATTGTAAATAACATTAACATTTATATCTAACATAAGAAAACTCCACAAATTAGTAATATATGTTGCATGTTACAGTAAAAACGATTGTATTTCCTGCAAATAGTCTTTAAAATGTGATAACAGGTGCTACACAACAGCTTAGCACATCAGTATTGTTGCAGAATTTACATACTGTACACCCACTAACACAATGAAACAGAGAATCTTTGAGTCTCTTACACACACACACACACACACACACACACACACACACACACACACACACACACACACACGCACACACACGCACACACACGCACACGCGCACGCGCGCACACACACACAATTCTTTGTTATTCTGCTTAGTGTTTTTACTTCTATAGATGGATAAACTCAGTATTTCATAATTCAAGATTTAAAATGTCATGTGCACAGAAAACACAGCAGCTATTCAGTACAATTCTTACTTGGCCCAGCCTCTAAATGGCAATTACAGACAAAATAAAATAAACAAACAGATTCAAAACATTTTATATACATTTATTTTTATATAGTTTTAAAGCATTTTAGAAGAATCATTTGACCACAGTGCTTTTAACGCACATAAGAATTATTTCCAAACCCAATCAGTGCAGTGAAACAGACATTTACATACACTAGTGAACACATACTAGGGGTCAGCAGTGAGTACATCCGGGGAGCAATTAAGGGTTAAGTGCCTTGCTCAAGGGCACTTCAGTCATGACCTGTCGACTTTGAATCAACAGCAACCTTCCAATCACAATCGTAAGTGGTTAGTTTTACTAACCACCAGGCCATGGCATAGACAAACTAAAAAAGTGACATATCAACAGTCACAGAAAAAGTTCGGCATCATTTTATTATCTAGAAGCAGTTAGTTTAAGATGGTCAACTCAACACAAAAACAGAAAACATTTATCTTTGTAGACTAACCCGGCAAACTATCACAAAATTGAACATTAACAAAACAAATAAGGGAGATGATTTGTTTACATTTATCTGGCTAGTTACATTAGCAATGCTGTCAAGTATCCTTAACAATCTTCACTGCTCACAAACTGAGGCATGTCTAAACATATTGCTGACACATACACAATAATATATATATATAAAGTGGTAAATATCTACACCTTTTAACACCTAAGATCCAACTTCAAGGGCATTCAGCAGTCTACCTAGGTCTGGGGTCACCAACCTTTTTGAAACAGAGCTACTTTTTGGGTACCAACTAATGTGAAATCACAAATTTATAACCTTTAATGACATGTTACTAATAATAAGTAATGATAATCATCTATGTGAAGATGCAGATCATGTAAACGATTTCTCACAATAATTTTCAACAATAATTTAACAAGGTAGCAAAAAAATAAATATCAATATGCAAAATATGCAGCTATTTCTAGATCAGGCCCGCTGGCGACTCATGAGGTCCTTTCGGGCGACCTGGTGCCCGCGGGCACCATGTTGGTGACCCCTGACCTAGACTATGTATTAACATAAGGGTTTGTTTTTGATTCTGCCTAACATTAATAGCATAAATAATTTATTAATTATTACCAATGTTAAACTACGTTTAACCCTATACTTACCCCGTTTGAAACTGACACTTTGCCCATCAGGGACAATTAGCTATCGGTATCTCTCTCACAAAGGCAGCATTGATCCATCTTTACTCTGACCTGACAGTTTTATGATTTAGCAAAGCTAGCACACCAGAAAGCGGACGGACACAAAACAAGCATCGCAGGAAAAGGAACACTTCATCACTGAAACAAGGCATTCAGCCAACACTACAGAGCAAAGAAAAATACTCAAAGGGACGAGGTGCATATGGACCGGAAAGCTTCTCTTGGGAAGATACAATGCTCTTTGAAAATCCAGTCAAGGTGAATTATGTTGCTGCCTCTGACTATGCTTTATTAGCAGATCCATTTCAGGTAACCATAATTCATAAGGGTGCAGAGCAGAGAATCGTGCTGAGGCAGCGCTTTCACTCTAAATGCTCTGGGTATTGCACATAGGGTTTTAATTTGTGTGTATACATGCACTTAATGGAAATTTATAATGAAGGCCTAGTTCATTCACAGCAGTCATGTCACAGACCACGAGCCTTTTCCTGTGCTGTATGCAATTTTCTTTTAAATTCATTTACGTAGCATTCAAGCGCCTTTCGTTTACTGCTAATTCTTTACTGTGAGGCAATCGTAAAGCACTTCAGTCAGCAAATCTAAATCAGCTAAAAAAAGATCTAAAACCGCTCTAAACATGACTGGGGGTGACCAAGTTTGAAAGACTCCCAAGCAGTTCTGTGGACACCAACATTTCCTGTGAATTTAGTAAGGACCCTATATAGAAGTTTTCACACTTTCATACTTTATTTTCGTTTAAGGTGATTGAGATAGTTTATATATTTAGCTCCAATTAATTCCCATATTTTTGGATTCTCAAAGAAGCGTTAAGGGGAAGAAGCTTTTCATATGATATGGTGATAATGTGAAAGCAGCAGTGGCTACACGTTTAACCCAAAACATCTTTTTAAAAGAATTGTAACATCTTACACATTGTTATTGTTTAGACAACCATTTTTTTTACCTTTGGATCACCTCACTTGCGTGCGTTTTTACGCTGGAGGAAATTTAGTCACAATAAGTACATGCAAACTGTAGTTAGTAAAGATCTGACTACCCCATCAAATCTAGAAATTTCTTGCTACAGTGCTACCCACTGAGTCACTGATGCTATTAAAACTGTACTATAAAAGAAAAAGTAAAAAGGATTACAAAGGAGGGTGACTGGGTTGAAAAGTGATTGTTGTTGATTTGTTGTATTTTCAATAAATGGAGTCAAAAAGATGATTTAAAAAAAACTGGTATTATCTGGATATTTGAAAAAATCGAGTCTCTAAACAGCATTTTGCTTTCACGACCTCTAATTCTGGTAATTTTGGTAAGTGCTAAAAAGCTTTTACACCTTCTTGAGAAATCTCACCAGTGTTCTCATACAAAAGCTTCTATCTCGTTGAGGTTCAACATCTCATGTGCTGTTATGATTTGCATTACAAATATAAAATGTAATTTTACATTACATTTACATTTTCAAATTGAATTACAATTGAAACTGACCACAATTCTTAAGCAACTGAAAGTTAACGAGGTGTTACAGTGACAATTTGACCGTGGGAGGACTTGGCAACATTCTGATTAGTAGTCTAGTTCGCTAACCACTGAGCTAGCTTACATTACTAGTTTAAATCACACCATAATATAATTTATTTCTGGACACTTATCCTGGATATTCCAGGATTTATTAAAACCAGCTTAGGTCATCTTGTTCTGAACAGGAAAGTCAAATTATTAAAAAGGCTTCAATTCATCCAATAAATATCTGATAGCACAGTGAATCCATGATCCCATCACCACTCTCTCACATCACAGAGCCCCCTTTTATAATCTACAAATGAAGAGTTTTGTTCAGCTGCCTCATTCAGTAAATATAGCAGAGTTGAATAAATGGTTTAAGTGTTTTTGCTTCTTGAGTTCTTCAGGTTCGTAGCCTAGAAGCTTTACAGTCATAAGCACCAACATACACACCAACACACACCCAAACAAGACTCCATCCATGCTTCTCAGGCACACGACATGCTATGATTATGCATGCTGGGGATTTACATGCCAATTAGCACAGAAAATACGCAAATTCAGGTCCCTGTGAGTCTGAAATATAAGATTTAAATAAATCACTGAGGAAAGTACAAACCCAGAAGAGAGACACTTGATAGGTGAATAATTATGCAGTTCAGTGGGTACTGATGCAGTTTTGACAGATCCAAATACACAAGAGTGCATGGAACGCTCAGCATGTCAAGAACCAATCAGACAGCAATCTATTCTCGTGTGTACACAATAGAAAAAGAAAGTCGAACGCTTGTCTTCAGAAGTCCTACTTTAACAGTTACACACGTGTAACGTTCAGCATTTGTATTCTGTAGAACATTTTTGTGTCTGGAGATATACAATTCGAGTTAATGGGTCATCGTGATCTATTTCAAGACTAGAGGGAGAAGAAGTGATTGGTTAACCTTATGCTGAGGATTTGTACTGATTGATATCAGCCAGGTTTATGTAATCTGGACAATAAATTTACATTACGTACTTACAGTATTTATCAGACCTTTATTCAAGTGACTTATAAATATAACACCATTTTAATAATAATAATCATAGATTTTATTTAATATAGTGCCTATCAGGACACTCAAATGCACTTTATAATTGCAATAAAATACAAGCAGTATATAGAATAAACAATACACTTAAAACACAAAATAAAAGACAGATCAGATAAAAGAGAGGCACAAACTAAATGTTTCTTCATGAATTAACAACTGATGAGAGGAGTTGCAATATAGAGGTACATAAAAAGTAGTTTCAGATCTGAATGCAGATCTGAGGATGTGAGTTTTGAGGAGTGATTTAAAGCTGGATAGACCAGAGTTGTCAGATGTGTTTAACAAGAGCGTTCCATTGGGGGTAGGGGGGATTGAGGGTAAAGGCCCTTGCTCAGTGGCCTAATCATGGCAACTTAGTAGAACTAAGGCTTAAACCGATGACTTTCTGATCTCTAGTACAAGAACCCTAACCATTAAGCCTTCACTGCCCTAGAAATAGCTGCTGATCCGTTTGGCCAACACATTTTCTCATAACTTTTGCCCTGCTGGAGACCCTGGTTCTGGTCAAAAGGCTTTCCTACATAAAGAATGGGTTTACACTGCAGCACATTGGGGAGTGAAATTACAAGCTGCTAATGGTAGCGAGTTGGAAGATTCTGTTAAAAAGCATTTATAGTGACAGTTGTAATAGCATGTAAGTACATTAAAGTATATTTAATTATTCAAAAGTTATCATTGTTAATTTTAATCTTAGGATCGAACATTTTCCAAAAAGAGCACATCCCTGGCTCTTGAATTCAAATAAATATCAGATTGTAGGATTAAAATTTCTGTAAGTAGTAGAAGATCAAACAAGTCTCCCTCAATTTCTTCCACATATTCCTTTCGAGAATTCGAGAACTTTTTTGTTCCCATATGCTTGCTTGCGGACTCATCTTCACAGAAAACATGCAATGAAACATTTTTAGATTAGCAATGCCTAAAAAATGTCTGAGGCCTAGATATATCAACAAAACAAAATATAGGAATTACATTTCATGCAAATCACAAGGACCTGAACAAGGCATTGGTCTACTACCGGTAAGCACTGTGTAATTGACCGGTAGATCATGATCTAAGTATTGGGCATAGAACATGGTGTCAACTGGGATTAGTAAAACTGAACCCATTTGTCATTTGATTTAGTAGTTATAGAGTCATTTACTTTTGACACAAAGCCTGATGTTTTCCTTTAATATGGTAACTAGACAAGAAATGCATCAACGCATATATTGAATAATTCTCGAATATTAAGCTAGTTTAAATATCTAAAACCAATAATTAAGAAAAACACAATGGAAACACGGGGGAAAGTTTCACAGTGCTGTATTTTACATGTTAAACATGATTTGTGAGATCTCCTATCAAGTTTTTTTTCCAGATTTGAGTCTGATTCTTATTTTTACTATGCAGTTTTACAGCATGAATTTTCTGCTGGTGGTTTTTATCATGTGAACGACCTGCCACAAAAAAAGAAAAGACTTCAGGTGCTCAACAGTCCGTGGTAGTCCTTGTCTAGATGTGAACTGCAGAGAGGCAAGTCAAGACAGCACTCCGTGTCTGCAGTGCCACACTGTTGGAACAGATGCAGTATGAGGACTGGCATCTTATTAAAATCATCATGAATCTCCCAGCGTACGACTTCATCTCAATCATTTGCTGTAATGTGAGATCAAATCCTCACAAATCAGCACCTCTGCTTGATACTCTCGCACATATGCATGCCATGGCACGACTGCACCTTTATACCATGACATGTTAATTTTGCCGGTAACATGCAGGTTCTATTTACAGTTTATTTGGTCCATAAAGTAAATCAAATACATTCATGGTCGATTTTGTATCTCCAGTTGACCAGAATTGCATGACCCAGATTGCCCTACCTAAGAGGGAAAGAAAGATTTTCTTGGTGTGAAGTGATAGTGCCACTCTGGATTCATTTGATCACACATTTCTGTCAATCAGTTCATCTGAAAAGAGTGCAGAAAATGAAATCTCTGACCAGAACTGATAAACGACTTTCTTTTTGTGTAATGGATTTTGAATGCATTTCTTGATGCAATTATGGCATATAAAGTCTAGATTTTTTCCCCATGTAGAACAAAATGTCAAAGCCGATTTTTCATGTGATGATGCGAAAACAGGGGTTCTATCAGTGGCTACATGCTCAACCACCTTTACTTTCCCTAAATCACCACTGTTTTTCTTATTTTCATACCATCAATGATATGATTCTACAGGGTTTTTATTAACGTGATGGTCAATCATAGTTTGGTGAAAAGCAGCCTCTCAAAAATACACAGGGAAATGATTGAAATTGTTTAAAACCTCAAAACAAGATTGTAAAGGATTTGCATAATTGTCTCACAACAGTGCATAATATAATCAATTAAAAAATGTAAGAGAAATTTCAGTGTGTAAATGCTAAGCACTCTTGATCTTTATTCCCTGACACACTGGATCAAAAAACGATACTCGACAATAGCTTATATTGCCACATGGGCAAAAGATTACTTTATCAAACCTTTGTCAAGCACCACAATACCCAGAAGCACCATCAACTTTTTTTCCCCTGATGAATCATCAACTTCTCTAGGCTCGGATCCATCTATGATGTATCATCACCCAATGGGAACATGTATTATGGATCCGATGAATCACTTACAGTCCCAAAGCAGTCAAAATGTCAGGGTCTGTCATGGGTTGTATCAGCTCCATTGACAAAGGTCATTTACACTTCTGTGATTTTAGAATTAATGCAGAAATGTACTGAGAGTGATCTGAGAGATCTGAGAGCAACATACGCTGCCTTCAAGATGTCTTTTTTTTCCAAGGACATTCATGCATTTTTCAACATGACAATGCAGATCCATACACTGCACACTTTACAAAGACCTGGCATTTTCCATGTGGCCCCAAATTTCTGGTTCAGGGTTGTATATTAAATGACTAGAGCTTTCACTGGCTTAGAGCTATCGTGCCAGGTGTTTTACATTCAGCACTATACATTTGTGGGTGTCAGTCCGCTGTGGTACAGTGTGCACATTAATGAAGCAGCTTGTGCTACGAGTTAACACAACTGCTCTGAGGCATGAAGGGTAATGCTAAAGCTGGTTAAACCAGCGATTGTTAATCAGCTTTCTTAAACGAACCCAAACATCCAATACATTTGCTCATAGAGGCTGTCGTTGTTGGTTTGAATCCAACCGACGGCAGTTCTGTTGAGCGAGGATAGGGCTGCCCACTACTTAGGGCACGTGTTCTGACTGTCTTTAGTGTGAGTTCACGAAATGTATGTTTCACCGCACTGATTGGGTTAAATGAGGATGATTAATTCCTCTGTGTGTAAAGCACAAAAATGACAAAAATTGTAATTAAAAAGTAATCCGTGTAAGCTGAAGGAAACAATGAAGCTGGATCTACAACTGAAAGTAAGAGTGTGTGTTTGTCTTGAACATGATACTCCCTGTTACGAAGTAAAATGAGCGAGTTCCATCTGTCTGGGTCCCTCTTGAGGTATCTAATTTTCTCAGAGAAAGCACCATTTCAGACCAGCCACAATAACAACCACGTCGTTAGTTCAATTATTCAGCAGTCATTGTACACAGTGATATCACATTTTTTTTGGCTTTATTCATTTATTAACACGTGTGGGATCACTACACAACATCGAGAGGCAAGGACATATCCTGAAGCACCACCGGGGTTCAATAAGCGAATCTGACATGCCATTGTGGTGACAAAATAAATTTCAATTACAGCTGTGTGGAATTGGATTTTCCTGCCGCATTAGGAGCTAGAGAAGTGCTGAAAGCCTTCAGCCATCGGTCTTGATGTGAGGTCTGGTCACGAGGTTGACTCGTTACACCACGATTCTGCACTAATGGTCTTATGAAATCAATAACTCAGGCATGACAGACACCCCTTTTCACAACACTGCTATGGGTGGATGGGATTAATATAGATGATTGTAAACTTTAGACATTTTGGGCCAATTTGTCCTCCAACTGGTCAGCCTGCTTTTGATTGGGTCCTGAGTGACCATATCAACTTATTGTATATGTTTAATCAATAAACAGGGATCAGTATAAATGTGTTTTGTATGCCTGATCTTACACAAAGATTGCTTTTCCAGATCATTTCTTATTCACCATGGTCTGATATGTTATTTCTCTGTTATGTTCTGAAATAAACCAATCTAAATAAATGAATATTAGTTCAACTTCTTGATCCAATTCATTAATCTGAATCATCTGTACCCTAAAACACTGGACATGTGACATACAGTAGAAAAGCTGTATATTATTGCAGGGCAACACTCCCGCTCTCATGCACTGTCACCTCTGAGAAACCAATCCACATTCTGCATGTCTTTGGGAGAACACACATGTGCCTCATGAACCCCTGCTGGATAATTCTGACTCAAATTGAGGATGGATTGTATCCCACTATCTAATGCCCTTCCCCTATTGTACCAGTATTATCTTGTGGCTGCAAGAATTGCAGAGAAAAAAAATGAATCCGGGATGCAGAGTGATAATCCAATGTACAGTGACACTGTTTAAAAAAAGTTCCAAACGTGGTTAAGTAACGAATGAGGCCAAACAAATAAATATACAAAAACATCCACCGACTACAACGATGCAAGGGAATTGAACCAGCAACCATCCGATCACTGCTCCAACATATAAAATGGTGTTCAAAAAAAAAAAATTTGTTTCCCATTTGCGTTTAGATTGTAATGATAACAAAACACTATGACATGTTGAACCTTTATAACGATTCTGTGTTGCTCATAGACTAGCCACAATAAACGAAGGTGAGATTTTGCTTGTGCTTAAATTCATATAAATATTCTCAAGATTAATACAAATACAGCCTCATAACAATATAAAATACAAACAATGTAATATAAACAAGGTGATACGATGACTTATAAACCAAATAAGCAAAAATATGGGCAGTGGTCTGTCATTTTTAATTTTTAAATTATATCATATTGTCTCTGATAGTGCCACTTCTCAATATCATATCGTCGTGATCTTTTTTGTTATGCAGCACTGCAAGAAATGTCATCATGCTACTGTAATAAATACTGACACACAGGTACAGAAGCAGTTTAAACTTTCTAATGCATAGAGCGAACAAATCACTTTTAATTGAAAACCAAAGCTCAGCTAATCAGATCCCTCCACACATTTCAGCATGTCCTTTTAAAAATAGATGATAAGTTACCTAGGTCAAAACAAAACTGACCAGCCAGACTGTTATCAGCTAATGGCATGGGTATAGAGAGCTTTTTACAGACACAAATGGTGCTTGCTAAAATCATGATGGTGGCTTTTAAGACAGTGTGTGTGTGTGTGTGTGTGTGTGTGTGTGTGTGTGTGTGTGTGTGTGTGTGTGTGTGTGTGTGTTTGACTATTCTGCCAACCTGCCATCTTTAAAAATGGTTGTTGCATCATAAGATGAATTTGACAACCA
>JAOUQU010000007.1:3705189-3717758 GCA_028566735.1 Ammoglanis amapaensis
TGTCTCAAAGAAAGCACATAGTCCTGTCAGAAAGACCAGTTGGTTAGTGGGAATGGTGTCTAATTCCTAATTCACCCTAAATGCTGACTGATAAGAATCTGCATCTATTATTTATCACTGTCCTGCACACACACACACACACACACACACACACACACACACACACACACACTAAACTGGCATGTCATTTGCTATATTGTCTAAAATATTTGTTGAGATTCCCATGTTTCCATGTATGGATGGGTGTCCAGACTCGCCCAAGGACCTGTACAGGGGTTCATTCAGTGTCAGTTTAGGGTAGGTGGGGTGCAATATACCCACACCACTCGATTTAGAATCGAATGCATCATTTCAATTTGAGGCAAAACTAACTAAGCACTAAGGCGTCTTTCAGATCAAGTCAATCAAGTCGTGCACAGGTCATGAAGAGTCAAAGAAGATGTGGGCATAATGAATCACATACGTCACAACATTCCGTTATATCGGCCTGTATAGTGGACTCGGTGTTTAACCTGCACATCATCAAAACATCGACTGACATTCTGACACGAACCGCTGCCATGGCAGAAAACAGCTCTTATTGCTCTGCACTGCAGTACTGACACAGTTATCACAAGTACAGACACTGTAACCGCATTAAAAAGAGTAGTGAACACAGCATCGTTACCTGTGAGAGTGACTGTGCGTTCCTGTAACCTTCAGCAGTAACGAGTAGCAGCACCGAACCTCTGTACCACCACCATCATCATCATCATCATCATATCTCTCTCTCTCTCTCTCTCTCTCTCTCTCTCTCTCTCTCTCTCTCTCTCTCTCTCTCTCTCTGCAGCACCACATACAGCGTGGAGGAGAGACTGAATAATAACAGCTGCTCTCATCCAATCAGAGTTCTACATTGACTCCATAGGGGGCGCCAAAGCTACTTCTGGTGAACAGGTCGACTACATTATATATTTATACAGGAGTCCACTTTTTTTGTCAAGGTCCATATTAAATGATCAAAGCAAGAGCCAGTGATTTAATATTGTTGTTATTGTTATTGTTGTTGTTGTTATTAGTATTTTATCACAATGCAATTAGGGGCGGCTCTGTCCCAGGTTTGATAAGGTAATACGAGGGTATTGTGGATGGTTTCAGGGAGGAAACTTGGCATGAAAACTAGGATAAATCAATAATGTGGGTGATGATCTGCAGCCAAACGTATTCATGTATTGTGAGGTCAACCATTTAGTCAACAAATGCAGTGTTCAAATGAAAATCTTAAAGGATATGACAAGGAATTTCAGTAATTATAATACGCTCAGCACCTGTGTAATGAAGGATCACCTTATTTGAAGATTTAAGTGTCTTTCTATCTTCAATAGACAATTAAAACTCCATCGTGTTACTGAGCACTGAGTTACTAAGTTGCTGATAACTAACATGTACTTTCTAATGCTCATACTTTCTTGTTTATTTTTTGTAGCAGCAGTCATAAGTAGCAAATACATCCACATGCATAAAGACATTATTTTATTGTTCTATCAAAAATGTTTAGTGGAACAACTGGTTGCCATACATGCTGCTTAATCCCACAAAAGATATGATTAACAAAGTCCAAAAGACATGGTCATGATACTGGGCTGTGTCATTATCTTTGTCAGGGGTGTATTAACAATTCTGTGAAGCAATAACCCTGAAATAAAAATAAAAAAATTCAAACATTTTGATGTCAACATACTGCCTTGAGAATGACCTTTTTCTTCAAGGGCATTCATGCATTTTTTAACAAAACAATGCAAAACCACATGCACACACACAACAAAGACATGGCTATGGAAGAAGATGGTACAGGTACAAAACAAATTTGAAAATACAACCGTAGCATCCCTGCATTGTTGCACACAAAACACTTTTTGTCTGATTCTGAGTTGTACCCTACCATGTTGAGATTAAGTATGTTGAGTATGTTGAGATTAAATATTAGAAAATTACCTTTTAGTATACCGTGATGTGTACAGACAGCACAAACTTTTTTCTAGCATCCATGACTATGATAGTTGTTTCAGTCATTGCTCTAATGTATGCAAGCTAATATAGATTGTTTGCTGTAATAAATAAGACCCAGAAAACAAAGCATAACCTTTACCATTGCAGAATACTTGTAATCAGCTATAACATTAACATGAGGTACAACAGACCCTCTGTAACCCCACATAGATTTGTTCCACTGCAGTTTGTGAAGGCTTTAAATACATAGACTGTATGATGACATACAAGACAGCGGGAGCTTTCTAGCCATGGATGTTAGGTAATTCCTGTATTCAGATTATTATTTTACTAAATAATGTCTTTGCCATCATGCAGGGACATCCCTTTTTTATATTCCACTTCAATCTACTTCTTTTAACTGAACATACTTGACATACATGATTGATTACTGTATTTTAAATCATTTTAAAATGGGTGCATCTACTTTAATATTACTATAGATTTCTGAAATTCCTGTTTAACAAATCTGAGGTTGCTGTGATTCTAGCGACGCTACTTTCTGTCATAGCAGAGTTGAAATATATATATGTATAAATACAGAAATATGAGAAATATAAAGAATTCTGACAATAAAAAAACGATTTAATAAATTGTATTTAAATAAATGCACCACTGTAACCACTATTTATTATGCTACTTAAGTATTTAAGATATAGGGTTAGAAAGAAGACAAAGGATAAAGACAATTATACAATTATTATTCTTGGTTTGACTATTCATGTCAGCAAGGGAGCATCCACCATAGCAGGTCTCCACCAAGACAACCCCAGCTCACCCATGCACCCTGTTTCTTAATGCACACAGATTACATATCACTTTTATCAAACTAAACCCACTAGGGAAACAGTAATCCCATCCCTGTCATCGGGCTGGGGGTTGCAAAAGGCAAAAAGAGGAGTGGGGGATGATGGGAAGAGGTATGACTCTAGAAAGGCATTAGTGTCAGATCAATAGAAGAAAGTGCACACAGTGTGTCCTACCTACAGGTGCATATGCTTCTTTAGAGGAAAGACTGAGACATAAATACAGAGAAAGAATACAATATTTATTGTTAAAGTGTTGGCCACCTACACTCAAAAGCTATACACATAGAGAGAGTCCTCTCTCTTTTTTAATTATTCAGTCATCCATTCTTGTAAACAGGTCAGATGTAGTTCAGGTATGTGTGGGAGATGTTAGATTGTATGTTTTGTATGTAAGATGATTTTTTTTTATAAAGAAAATTTATATCAGAACAGAGAGGTAAGCTTTTAAGTTGCTGTGCCATTTTTCATCCACATGGAAAAAACAGTGAACAATCACAAATGATCAAGAGAGTAATCTTTCACAGGAAAGGAAAGATCTACATAACGTTACAAAGAAAAGAAAGCCTACTGTTTACAGTAAGAGAACTATATGCAAATTGATAATAGCCATAAAATGAACCCTTAATGTAATTTAACGATGCTTTCTGCTTATTAAAAGCAAGGCAACATTAAATAGTGTGTGAAATTGAAACACATGATGCTTTGCTGTTAGATGTGAAGAATCTGATGGATGAAAGTAAACCGTGATGTTGCTAAGCACTAATGAGTGGACAGGACACTGCAAAGGAAAATGCCACACAAAGCCATTTCTAACTAGATTAACATTTGCATTTTATAAGGCTAGATGGATACATTTTCCCTGAGCCAGTTACGCTTAATTAAACACAATGAGCCAATTTCCTAGATGTAATCACTGCATTTGAGTAAGATGTATCATTAACATTAAAGAACTACACTAGAAGAAAATGCTAATCATGTTAATAATTTCAGTTAAACCTGTTTGCGGTACGGAAATGAGTTCAGAATAGATTCATGTCCCTCTTTGTGCAGCATCTGTGTCTGTTTGGCAAAAAGAATTAATTATAATTTTATCATTTAAAATACCACTGTACTTTTACACACTTAGGAATTAATCTGCCATATTTAACCCAATGAAACACACATTTACAAACTCTAGTGAGCACACTCTAGAGGGCAGCAGTGAGTGCATTTGCCTGGAATGGTGGGCAGCCCTAGCCACAGTGCCCAAGGAACATTTAGAGATTAGGTTATCTTGTTCGAGAGCACTTCAGTGGTCTGTCGACTCTCGCATTTTCTCTGACTGTATAGCATCTGAATGACCTTGAGCCATTCATGTATTTAAAATGTATTTATTCAAGTTTTGGAAAAGAAGTGATGAACTCTTTAACAGGTTGGCACGAGTGCCAAGTGCCGCCCACCAGACGTCTGCGCTTGCTGACACAGTAATTCTGTAAACACATGACAGATGGCCCAGAAGTCTTGGTCCTGCAGCTCCAACTATTCTAAAAATATAACAACAACACAAATAAATCAAGGCTCTGAGCACGCACGCACGCACACACACGCACGCACGCACGCACACACACAGTGTTGATTCCTTTGTGTTAGACTGATCTCGTTTATTTAACTAAACTAGTTAAATTACTAGTAGATATCAAAAACACTTTACTTATTTTATAGTCCCACATACACACCACTGTGTAAATAAATATTTAGTGCACATCCTGTTTATAATGCAGGTGTGGATCTTCTTATCATCCTATTTATTCGTCACTATAGATTTGGTTATTCCAGTGATTCTGGCTCATACTGTCACTATAACTGAGTATTACAATTACAGAATTGCCTTCTGTTAGGTGCAATTCATTGTGCAAGCAACCTTGAGCTTTATAAATCTAATCTATTATTATTATTAACACCTCACATATGTATTAGAAATAAGAGAAATAGAGCAAGACAGAAATACAGATACAAAGAGAGATAAAAAAGTGACAGAATGAAAGACAGAGAGAAAAAGAGTGATACCAATTGAAATTGGTTACATACAAACAGCAATGATCGCATCGGGATGTAAAACATGTAGCACGTTGAACATGCTAGATACATAGACAGTGTATCTTAGTGGGTAGAGCGTTGGGCTAGGAACCCTAGGGGTTCAAATCCAGGCTCTGCTACACACTGCTGGGTCCTTGAGCAAGACCCTTAACGCTGTCTGCTCCAGGGACGCCGTACGTTGGCTGACCCTGCGCCCTGACCCCAACTACCAGACAAGCTGGGATATGTGAAGAGAAACATTTCGTTGTACTGTACATCTGTATATGTGTAATGACAAATAAAATTTGAATTTGATGTATACACTAGTGTTGGAAATTATATTAAAGTATAAGAAATAAAAAATACATTCATTTACTGTATGCTTGATTCGCAAATATATAACTTCTGTGTTATTTTAAGAAAAATTAAGTAATTATTTAAGCTAGCAGAATGTTATTATAACGAGAAAGAATATGTTAATATCGCCGTTAATGTCAATCACTGGAAATGCATGTCTGGTCTTATTAAATTTACCTTAAATGGTGCAACTGACAAGATTTATCACATTTTAATTCATGCTTGGCTTAGACCACAGCGAGATGTTGGTCTCGCTGAGATGCATAGATTAGATTTGTATTAGTATTTAAACACAGCAAAGGAAAATAATCAGTGTGAATTCTTAATCGTGATCGTGTCTGATATATAACAGCACTGACATTATAAAACACTTAACCAGGAAAACTTAATGTCATCCAAAATCAAAGTAATACCTTTCATGTAAAGCTTTTTATATTATGACATCCTGATAGCTTAATTGTTTTCTAGATCAAAGCAATACCCTTATTATTTTTGTTGATTATTTTGGAAATATAGTTATTAACCTTTTTTTAAGGAAACATTTATACAACTTAAAATCATGTCATCTTGGACTCTCCATTCTTGGAAGCTGCACAATTAACTGAAACAAGTTTTATGTTGGATTTGTATACAGAATTGTAGCACATCTATATTTGTTGATGTATTCTTCCTTCCAAAATAATAAAACTAAACCACCAAATCAGCCCCGCCCCCAACAATAGAATTAAAACATTAGCTTCTATAACTGTAATTACACAACTCTTCATCAACTAGTCTTATCACAAAACCATGAAGACATTTTTTTCATGGTCATTTTATTGAGGAGTTACTTGTTTTTTACTTGTAGGTGTTTATTCCCCTATTGTGATAAATAATAAACAAACAATAAACAAAGCCAAGCATTTAACGTAGGTCTCAAACTGCTGTGAGGCAACATGATCCACTGCAGCCACTGTACCACTCTGTGTCCTGTCCCTAAAAATAAAAATAATCAAACAAATGAAATAAAACTAGTCTCAAAAAAGTTATGTTGTAATATTTATTCATTCAATATTTCACTTACATTGGAAATTTCATTATTGAAATCTCAAACAGTAACTTAAATAAAAGAAATACAAATGTTAGTCCAGAACAAACATGTTTTATGTTCATATGCAGAAAAAAAAGAAATGCAAATGACTAAACTAACCGGTAGATATCCACATAAAAGATTCTAGCAAAATGCTAAATTATATATTGTACAAATTCAAATAGTCTATATTGTGCTTGAAATATGCAGCACAAATCTGTTGCTGAGTTTTAAATTGCTTTGTAAAAGTAAGACACGTCTTATTCTTTTAACTGTCAGCAATCACAGCAAAGGATAGATTAGGGTGAATAAAATACTTTCCGTAGAGCCAAAACATCAAGATTATATACAGAGTCAATAATAATATCTACATGTACAATTAAAACTAAAACTTGATGCAAGTTATCTCAAAATAAAACACATGAAACTCGTCCATCATCTAGCAGTCTTAATTCTGAAACGTGGAATTTTACAATGTCATTTGACAGCATTTTTACAGAAATGTAGTGACAGGCAAAGGTTTGGACACCTCTTGTTAAATTCCATGTTTTGTTCATTTTCAGAGTAAAAGTGTTTTCTGATGATTTTAGGGCACGATTCTATGTAACATGTACAACATAAATCCCAAGAGAAATTACTTTTACACAATTTACACTGGAAGCTTGACTTACATATTTAATTGTTTCAATAATGTTGTTCATATAATGTCACAATGTTCAATGTTTTTTTTTTTACCTACTTTGCCCTTAAACAACAGCAGCAGAGTAGCTTAGTAGTTACTACTGAGTAATTCTGTCCTCTCACATCTCGGGCAGACCCGGTGCTTTCTACATGGAGTCAGCATGTTCTCGCAGTGTCTGCATGGGTTTACTCCGGGTGATCCACCCCCGACCCCCCCCCCCCGTCCAAAGATACACAAATAAAAGCAAATTGAAGATTTGATATTTGATGTGACTTGTGAGTAGATTAAACTTGCAAGGTAAAGAACCATTTACCATCAAATGAACAATAAATGATTTTTGTTATAAATACAAGTATATGCTCCCTTTCATCGAAAACTTAAAACTTTCAAACAGAGATTACTAAAAATAACCACTGTCCAAATGGGACGTGTTGAAAAAGCTAGAGAGATGCCTGGCTGTCTTGATGCCTACAATCTTATTATCATAGTTGTTTTAAGACAGCGCTTTATAAGGATGCGCATTCGCCAATCAAACCAATCGGATGAAATGACACATACCAGCAAGTCAGATAATGTTTCCCTCAGTGTACACGCACTTGTATTGTCAGTGATGTGCGTAAACCGGAAAATAAATACATCTGTACGTCCTTATATAAAGTAAACATCAATAATCATTTATGTTTAAAAATTATTTGGTTCTTTACCTCACAATGCTGCCTGTGTAGAAATCAATGTTGGTTTGTAATCCGCAATTGTTCTTGTTGAAAGTTGAAATAAACAGTTCATAGTTCAAGGTTCCAACATTCAATAAATAAGCTCAAACAAAAAAATCAATACATGGAATTTAACAAGAATTCTGTTTGCATTAGACTATTATGTACCAGTGATTGCACTCACACCCAAAACAAGCACAAACACAGTGTTAGACTATAAACCTGTAGTGCTCACCCTGAAAAAGTCAATGAGTTTAAAATCCCATTTCTTTTTACTGTATAAATATTATTGTCCTACCAATAAAATGTACCGGTTCTTAAATCCCCACATATTTAAGCCTAATGCTAAATTTGATTCTAGGTTCATTTGTGAAGAAAGGCACTGTGATGTAAAGGCCGCCCAGCACCAATTAACGTATTCGAATATTCTTATCCGGGCACAAAATGAGCTTTAATTGTATTTTCTATAAACACATGGCTCTTGTGTGTTTAAAAAAAGAAGCACCATAAACCAATAGACCTATTTTCTCTCCGGGATGGTACCCTGAAATGTACATAAGATACGACGACGTGAAATTACATCAAACTCAAATGGTACGTTGGTAAAATGTGTCTAGTGAGGTTGGGATGAAGTATGAATGTTTTATTTGTAAACAGAAAACAAAAAAAGTCTTGGGACATTGGCCAAACGTTTCTAGTGTATTTATTTAACTGCTTCCTTACAGCTTTTTCTTTTGTCAGGTGATCAGACAAAAAGAAATCACCCCCCTCTGTTTGTTTCAAAAACTATTTACATACTCCTTCTGTCCGACTAAAAAAAACATGGAAAATAAAAAATCATTTAAAGTGTGAATGTCTTATGGGTGCTAGATCTACCTGACACCTCTAGAAGCTATAAAAGCATTTAAAATGTTTATAAATATTGTTTCCAAAAAGATGAATGTCAGCTGTCAAGATTACTTTTGTTTATTTGACTCGAGTCTTATTCCCATGGACAATATATCTCTAACGCAGGAACGACAAAGACATTTCTATTTAAAAATAAAATAAACTAAATTTGAATTTGGGACCAAACTAAAATATTATTTAATGAAGTACAGATCCAGGACATGCTTGTGGCAGGATTACAATAAAAACAAGCTGTAGTGTGCAACAGATTCTGTCTGAGTAAATAATTATAGCAACGTTTCTATCTGCTAAAAATTAAATAGGTTTAAGTCAGTAGAATCTGGTTAATCGGTGCTGTCTTGATAACACTGAAGCAAGAAAACACCTACTTACTTACTGAATAACAATCGGTCTCCTAACACAATCGAAATCAAGTCTATATGCATGTTATCGGACACCATGTAGAAAAAGCCTTAATGTCGGAGTTCTGACTTGCCCTGATTTGTTTCAGCATCTATGAATTAAGTCTTACCTCAGATTCAAAGGCAGTGTTTTAAATACTAGTGTGCTCGACAAATTCACTGCATCGCTCGATGAAACGAATCTTATATAATACTTTAAACAAAAGGTATACCCAGTCTTTCATGATTGGTATGACTTTGCTCCCCTTTTTCTTATACTGTCGGCACTTTACAAGTAATAGTAACATATTTAGCATGCAGCACTCACATACTGTATGTAGAATCAACCAGGTCACATAAAGTAAGCTGTATACTGTGAGAGAAGTGTGTCTTATATTCAAAAGTTCATGATTGATTAGATGTATTACTCATATGTACTATGACTATCAATCATTTTCATCAACATTCCATGTTTCAGTGGACTTCCTGTAAGATACCTGGTATCACGTTTTTTGTGCTTGCTATTTGTTCTTCATCAAAAAAAACAATCAACAGTTCATCAATTCAGAAGTGCCGCTTAATTTCCTTCTGCTTAAACAAAAGTATTCATCGCATTAACAGGTGAGGGGGCCTCTGAGCTCTCGTTACCCTGCACGTGGTCCCTGTCAGTCTTTCCACTATACTGGCCAATGAAAGAGCCGTCCTCGTTGAACTGTCCGTCTCCACCTTCCCCGTAGTCAACTAAACTGTCATCACTGTCGTCTCGCTTTACGGTGCCACTGGACGGCGTGCGGCTCCCTTTTAATGGTTTATGGTCCTCACTGTCACTAGGAGAAAATAACATGCAGGGGGTTATCGATGGAACGATGAGAGATGGCATGTATGTTCACAACAAACGATGGAAAACAGATGCAAATAGCATGCTGGGGATTGATTATATCGATAAAATCACACAGACGTTTTACAGTATTACATAAATAAGGGATGCATCATTACATATTAAGTGTTGCTAGGAAACAAATGCTGAATTATTACATAAATATATTCATGACATATATATATATATTCTTTCAAATGTACTACTATGAAAACGTAATTAGGCTCTTAAACCACTACATATAAATAGGTAAAGACAATGTAAATGTAAAACGTAATCTTTGAAGAACTTCATAAATAAAGGGTAATTAAAATAGGCAGCAATACTATATGGACACGACCTATCTAAAGATGCATCACTTATTTAAAAAAATAAACTTATTACTTAAAAAATGCATAGTTGTGCATACAAACAACAAGTTTGGATTCACTTACAACATCAGTTGTAGGCAAAACATTTCAGTGAAGGTGATTAAAAACAATGTTACACAATAAATATACAAAACATACAATGTACAACAACCACAAATACATCATTCCAATAAAAATACATAAAACAAGAATGTGATGTTATATATGGTATGAAGTACAATAGCATACCATCACTGAAGAGTATTACTCAATGAATTATAAGCTTAACAAGAATGCATTTTATACCCCAATGTCCTCCTAATCTAGTCCTATTCAGTGACCCAGGTGCATTTATCTTCCCCTGTACATCCGACCGTCACTCCTGACCAATAAGAGTAACACACTTGTATGAAGTGAGTTAATATGGGGATTAGTATCACAAATAAAAAATATAAAGACTGATTTACATTATGCTTCGTCTTCATGTTAGGTTATGGTGGTCTTGAGGCAACCCCAGTTGTCGGGTACCCAAACCACCAAACGTAGTGGGCACTTGGACCCCGCTGTAAAGTGTCCAAACCCTCATGTCCTCTGATACATCAGAACCTATTAATATCCTTACATTTTAAATAGGCTTAATACTTCATGACTTTACTGTCTCAAATATCCAAGCTAGAGCTAGACATGACTAAATATATTTTAAACATATTTATGATACAATCAGTGCTGACTCTCATACAGACACATTACGCACATACATACATACAGAGCATCCCATTTAATAACTCTTTCTCACACTTTGGTTAATTTGATGACTTTGATGGACCCCAATGACAGTGAAGTAAACTCAACACAAGTTCTACGAAACTTTTAGCCTTTTCATTCCCTATGTTGCATGTCTCCTTGAAGTTCTTGAGAAGAACATCTGTAGACTAACACCTGCCCAGTCAAACACATGCACAGTTACCAGGTGCTTCTTTACACCAGTCAGCAATAACTTTCTAAAGTGTATGGATTCTCAAAGAAGAATTAGAATGCTCTGCCACTCTGATAGTTTATTTTAATATACTTTAGATGTGCTGTTGTGTAATTGACTGACATTTCAGACAATGATCTATGATGTAAACAGACGTCCAACATTCAAGCAAAAAAGAAAATCCATTAAGCTGGCTTAAACATATCATGATCAGTCATGTTATGTAGCTGCACTTCATTTTGCTACATTGCTACTACACACATTGAAGCTATAACTATAATAACAGCATCTTCTCTGGTGTGCAGGTGTGTTAATACTGCACAAATCATTTATATGCAATATGCTGGTCTGTTTCCTCTAAACTCAGCATGTGTGTGATGACACGCAGCTATATGGCAGGGAAACACTGGTAGGATGAGGTTTTTTTTCTCCCAGTGGCAGTTCAAATTTCAGCCGAGTGTACACATGCAAGTGTTGTCCTCCTTACCTTCCCCCACCACGTACATCCAACCGAAAAAAATATATAACAGAAAACGATCAGAGGGCAAAAGGACGGTCAGTTGGAATCGTTGTCTGGATCATATAGAGAGAGCAAATAGAATGTGTCGATAATATCTCCATACTAATGAGAATAGTAATGCAAGACATGCTAGAGACTTAGGCGTGTTAAAAAATAACAGGTTTAAAATAATTTTTACTTGGTGGTTTATCGAGTCATTAATAAAACCAAAACGATTGCTTTAATCGCACAAGTGAGTCCAGAATAACACTAATTTTGTACTAGCTAATCTTGAAGTTTTAGAATATTTAAATTATATATTTGAATAAACAATTTTACAAAACATATTCATCAGAAAACATACACACAAAGAAGTAAATAATAAACAGTTTACAATTCTTGTTGAAACCTTGGTAGCAAGTTAATAATTACATACCACCTATAGAAGAAACTGTTTCTTTCTTTCAGCTGCTCCTGTTAGGAGGCGGTGCAGCACATTGTGATCCGCATTATTAATTTGGCATCATTCTTGGGCATATAGCTTTCCTGACACAACCCTCCTATTTATCTGGGCTTTGGACCATCACTACAATTAACTGGTTTATGCATCCTAGTGGCTAGAATTCTACAGGACATTTGTCTTTCATTAATGTGGGAGGAAACCGAAGCTCCTACAGGAAACCCAATCAGACCCCTGGAATCTAGCCCAAAGTATTTTAGGAGTTTATGAGTTTAGCTGAAAAATAGTCTGTAAGTTTCTGCAAATAAGTAAATGATACAGGTGTTGCTGTGGGTCCGATTTCTTGGGCACACACACACTGGGGGGAAAACCTAAAGTCCAATGGGCCAATGGGAATATATATAT